>JAOSBK010000001.1:27335353-27360050 GCA_027568895.1 Erythroxylum shatona | reverse complement strand
ATTTGTCTAACTACTTTCACTCAAAACAATAATAAATAAAAATAGCTCAAGTATTTAATCAACTGAAAATTAAATAATAAAATACTTGAGACAAACGAAGACTTCCCTATGGATTTATCTTCTCACAATAATCCAACCGAAGCTTTTCGCCATAGCTGATTCTTTCATCATAAAACAAATTACCACAGGACAAGTTAATTGCAGCAATAAGGAAACCACTGTGCCTTCACAGAAAACGTCTCACCTACGAACACTGCCTCCGCCATAAATCCAACATCAATACAATATGCGTTATTTTCCTTTCACCATATATGAAACATAAGATGCAATATTCAGCTCATGAAGAAAAACACCGTGCGCAACCAAGCTTTCCAAGACACACGTGACCTCCACTACCTTAAATTCACCCACGCAGGCTACTTCCACTTTCTATCAAAGGTGAGACACCATATTCAATGAATAAAAAAAACAAGTAGATAACCAGCTGAACCAAACCGCTTGAACCAAAAAATACACACTGCATATTTTTTGTCAACTTGCGTGAACCTCTAGACTCCTTCCTCACCAAGGAGATATTAACATATCTTAACAGATTTCAAAGAATCCATTTAAAATAGGAGGCATAATCAAAATAGATTTCACCTTTTGAATTACTGACGTATATGCAATCGTCAATCCATATAATAATTCCAATTATTTTATATGTCCAATTTAAAATTTCAAAACTAAATAAGGAATATATAAAATATATCCTAACAAAAGTGTTAATTTTTGCAGCTGTGTTTTGATGATGTGTGTGTGACTTGTGGTATGATAAAATTCTAGAAGTAGCAGCTATTATTCTTAGTCGATAGTGTGATGTTTGTTGAGTGGATTTAGTGTTGATTGGGTATATTTCTGGTAGCTATTGATAGTAGTGTTGTTGTGTGAAAAATTTCAGAAACTGTTGCAAATTCTGCAGCTCTTCTTCAGGCAATCCAACCCTTACTTCTATTCCCTTGCCATCATTTGTATCGAAAAAGTAAGCTCCACTATCTGGGGCGGATAAACCCTCACCAGCTCACATGAAATGTTCGAACATTCAAGCTCTTCAGTAACTGCTCTAGTGCATTTTTCGTGGAAGTCAAATCCCCCGTCAGCTAGCTGCCACTCATCATTCATCTTCCTTGTGGACTCCTATTTTATGCGCAAGTCCGCTAAGGTCCCCATCACATAATGTTTGATGGTTTTGTCTCTCTCTAGCTGCATCCACGAAGGCTCCCTAGATTAGTGCAGCGGCTAGTTCGAAGCGCGATGGACGTATAAGATGGAGCATATTATTCACCGCGTTTTCTTTCAAAGCAGTTATTATTGAACCATCGAACAAAAAATAAACATTATGTCCTGTCGGTGAGTCCGAGGATGGAACTCCAAAGCATCCACAAGAGTGAAGAGAGCAGCACAGTTAAATCTCGGCGTACTAACCCTTGCATCTGCTCCTCGAGCATTAATTAAGAGTTAAGAGTTAACTAAGGTCCTTACCTAATTCAAACGACACTCGTCTTTTGACTAGTTAATAAGCTTATGTCTTAATCGTTTTGAGTTGTCGAAAATTTATAAACTATATCCTTTGGTAAATATAAAAATAAGAGAGTAATATTTTCCATGATTAACTCCTCTTCGTGGTCAATTTTTATACCATATCGAAGAAAATGTTTTTCTATGTCTTATTGTTTTGCTTGAGCTTCTTACGGTGCTCTTAGCAAATATTTATGTATCTCTTTCATTCACTCTAAAATATATATTTATTAAAAAAAATTTGTAGTTAAAATTTTTAAAAAGCATACTTTTTATTAAATTTGCATGTGAATTATTTTAAAAGAAATCGTTATTAAAAATTAATCAGACTAGTTATAGGAATGCATATTACATAAACAATAATCAATTAATAATAAATTATGCTAAAATATTTATCATTTAATAGATATATAATAATAAATTATTTTTAATAATTTAATTTAATAAAAATATTTTAAAAGCAAAGAAAAATCGCAGAAAAAATTGAATTTTTAACCCTAAAACTTATATAATTAACTAGGGCATTAGGCAAGGAAACAATTAATTAGCAGTGGTAGTAAACTTTTTGGAACTTTTAGAGGGACCTTCTAATTATCCTAGCACAAGAAACAATTAATTGGCATGCTCGTCCTACTAAATTTATATCATTTGATTTAAGATAATTAATCCTACTGAAGTTATATCATTTGATTTAAGATGAAGTTGATATTGATATTATCTAGGGTTGAGATCAATTGAAAGTGCTTAACTTGAGAGAATAATAAATAAAAATTTTCAAATTTTTTTAGTGTTTAATTTTTAAATTTTTAATAAAAATTTAAAATTAGATAATTTAATTTAAAATATTATTTTATTAATATTTTACTAATGTGACTAATAAAATATCTAAAATTAACATTTGAAAATGTTAAGTAATTATTTATTCTTATTAATATAATCCTCTTTTGATAAATATATTAGTGAAAAAGTGCTTAACTTTTATTTATATGGGTTTATTAGAAACAACTTTTCTATTAGTTGGAAGTAATGTTATGTACTACTAGAATTTTCTAGACTCTACTTATTAGCAACACTTTTGCATGATTATTGTTGTTATTGTTAAGAAAAGGACAATTTGATATTTAACAATTATATAAAATAATTCACTAAAAAATTATGTAAAATATTTTAAGAAAAAATCTGCTTATACTTACCTTCTTGTAAGGTGATCAGAGTAATAATAGCATACTCCCCAGTCCCCATCATCTTGGACATACTCGGCACTTTTAACTGATGGATATCAATCTTCTTGTTGTCCAGAATGGATATCAATCTTCTGCCGCAGTTGCTTTAAATTGAGTATGACATTGCTTATCATAAAACAATTGTATCAACAATTGTGAATTTTTCTGAATTTAATAACAAGTAGAAAAACTTAATATGCAACAAATAAATCAACACAAGAATTTGTTAACATAATTCAGCACATATAACTCACGTCTGTGGAGCCCTCACTCAGATTAATCAACTTTCACTCAAGTATAATAGTTTGATAGAAAGCTCTTACGAAGTTTACACCAGTCACACCTTGACGCTATTCACTCATACTCGCACTCGTTAAAGTATTTTACACCCAATAACATGATCACCTCATCCTCTAACTTCAACATAGGATTTTTGAAACAATGAATGATAATAAAGATGAAAATAAAATTTTAAATGATTAAATCAATAAAACATAAACAAAGAAACACTTGAGTCAAAAGATACTTCCTTATACGTGCAGCTTTGTTAAACTGAAATCGTAAGAATTTCTTGGGAATCTTTAGAATTGATCACCTATGAAACCCACGCACAGCAGCCACAAAAATTATTCATAGTACATATATTTCATCACCAAAACATGCCAAAAACACAAATACAACTATTAATTAGTTGACATGTACTTTTTCTCTCACAAAGCCTATAGATAAGTAGTTCAATTGTAACGTAGCTTCAAAAAATGATAGATCTCCAGTAAATCTCATCAATGTTTATCTCCACCAAACATGTTTATCTCTAATAGTTCCAATCTTTTTTAAAATTCTATCACATGTAGGGTTCTTTTTTCCACACAATCTTATCTTCTAAAAATACTAAATAATTCAAAACAATGGAATCCTATGCCAAGATATCTTAACTTTTTTAAAACACTGGAGATTGTTTTATTAGACTGGGTCCTAAGGTTTTTTTTGGGTTTTCCACGTTAAAAATTTTAATGCCTGTTGATTTATACTTCTATTTATGTGCTGATGATTGTCAGTTATATTTGTGGAGCTTATATTATTTTTGACAGGGAAGAAAAAGAATCATTATGTTTTTAGAGTAGTTAAAACTCTCCTACATCAAGACAAAACCCAATAAAAGATGACGTCGTTACAAGAAAAAACTATAGCCTCAAGACAGAGAGATACGACAATGTTCGAAGGTAAAACCACTAAATCGTCAGTGTTTTGCAAAAGGGTAAAAACAACCCCCAGATGACGATCACTTCTTTGTATTTTACCCAATTAGGGCTGAGCGTTCTGAAGGTTTCCAAGGCGATTATTCTCTCCGTGCGTCTTTAACAGCCAAAATTAAGGAAATTGTATTATGAATGCATACGTCTACGTCATCTTGCAAAAGACAAAAACTAATCATTATGTTGCATCCGTTTGTGTGTGTAAAGAATTGTGTTTTTTATATTTTTTCTAACAAGTGATATCATAGCAAGGTTGTGGTATCAGTGTTGAAGTCAAAAAATGGAAACCAATACAAGTGAAATGATTAGCTTAAATAACTCTAATTACGCCATTTGAAAGGGAAGTTGGAACATTTGCTTTATATAAAGAAATTTCAGGAACTTGTGTTTGTTACAAAAAAGCTTGCAAATATTGCAGATAATGAGTGGAACTTATTGCATAGACAAGTGTGTGGCTATATCAGATAGTGGGTCAATGACAATATCTGGAACCATCTAGCTGGGGAAACTCATGCTTGAATCTTGTGGAACCAGCTTGAACAATTATATGCTAAGAAATTTTGTAATAGCATAATTTACTTAATCAAGTAATTGTTATCATTGAAATATCAAGACAAGTTTCTAGTGACAGATCACATGAATAATGTTTAGAGAGTTATGAATCAATTCCTTGGTATGAGAGTAAAGTTTACGGTTTGTTTAGGGGTTGTTCCTTCTGGTTCATTGCCAGAGTCATGGAAAATATTCAAGACTTCATTGTGTAATTCGATTCCTAATGGTATAGTGTCCCTAGAGCTTGCCAAGAGAAGCATCCTAAAAACGAGGTTAGATGAAAATCATTGGGATCCTCTTCATGTTCAGAGGCCTTGGTTACTGAATCAAGGGGAAGAAGCCAAACTAGAAACTCCTAGAAAAGTGAAAGCTGAAACAAATCCAGAGGAAAGACACTAAGTGCTGTCATTGCCCGAAAAGGGGTCACATGACAAAGGAATACATGTTGCTTAAGCATGAGAAATCAAGGGAAAAAGGTGAAGACAAGAAAAAAGAAAAAACATTATTGCAGTTGTATTCGATAGTGATGTTGTTATTGCTGGAAAATGTGGTAACCTTGTTACGAGAAGAACCCTACCAACTTTACCAAGTCATTTGGGAAAGCTCGGCAGTGGACCTCCAGCAGCTGATATTGGTTCAAGCACAACGACACAACATAAAAGTCCAGTAAAAGGAGGACCATCAAAATCTATTAAGTACCCACACCCAGGAGAGCATAGTCAGAAAACATTCTAGAAGACAGACATGATTCTAACAAATTCTGTTGTAACAAATTTTTTATTCCATGTACAGGAGCTATTAGATCTTGTTGTAAACATCTGTACATTAAGGTCTCCATGTACATATTTTTCAAGTCAAGAAAATCAATACAAAATATACAAAGTTTTCATCTTTTTCATGGTATCAGAGCTTCTCTAGACAAACGTCTAAATGGCCGACACAACTAATCAATCATCTTCTACCAATCATCCTTCAACACAGCTAACACAAATTCTTGGAACCTCCCTTGATTTTTCAGTCCTTGCAAAAACACTCAACTTCAATCTTCCCATTAAACTTGACAGAAAAAATTTTATCCACCGGCGAGCTAAAGTTTTGCCTGCCATTCGAGCTCTTGAGCTTGATGATTTCATTTCCACATATTTTACTCCACCTCAGCAGTTCCTTTTAGAATCATCATCGACTGCTGCTCAAATAAATCCAGATTACCGTGCTTGGTGCATATCAGATCAACTTCTTCTGTGCTGTTACTCTCCACAATAGGAGAGGAAGTTATTGGTCAAATGAATCATCTAAAACCTCTCTTGACGCTTGGCAAATTCTTGAGAAGCTTTATGCTCAAATGTCCATGGTGAGGGTTCTATAGCTGAAACAACAACTATCAACCATTCAGAAAGGATCATAAAATATCAGTGACTATATGCAAAAAATTAAATCAATAAGAGATGCTCTTCTCTTGGTAGGACATTCTGTAACTGAATAAAAGCTCATTCTTAGTGCACTAAACGGTCTAGGGCATGAATATGACCCTGTGGTTGTTCTCTTAACTCATACTATGACTTTATCCACTCTTCAAGAAGCTCAATACTCCTTAATGATGTATGAAACCCGACTAGAACAATTAAACACAGTCTCTCACACCAATATTCAAGCACCTAATGCAAATTTTGCTAACTATAGTAATCAGCCCAAGAAAAAACAATCAAGGAGGACGTACTGGCTCTAGAGGTCGAGGAGGTCGTGGCAAAGGAGGAAGATGGTCCGGCAATTCTTGCATTTTCTACCAGTTATGTCAGAAACCAGGACATGATGCTCTAAAATGCTACAAGCGTTTTGATCAATCATGGCAAGGTACACATTCTAATTGGAAATCTCAGAACTCACAGTCTAATTTTTATGGGAGCTCTCAATCTACACACATATCTCCTCAGACCTTTTGATGTGAGCAGGAGTAAGGATCTTGAGAAGATGGCGAACTCTGAGCCTATTAGAGGAGAGTTTAATGGAATTGAGCCCAAACTAATCCATTTAACTCAAATCCTTGGACCGGATACACTTGGAGCTTGAAAACACGAAGACTTGGGCTATTTAATGCTTCATCACTTAAGCCCAAGAAAATATCAAACCTAAGCCCAAGATGATATTAAACCTATTTATTTAATTTTTGGACTTCGTTTTATTTTGAGCTTCCATGTATTTTAGCCCAACCTTTTATTATTTGACCTAGGTATAAATACTTATGTTTTAAGGTGTTAGAAGTTTGAGATCATATTGTTTGAGTGCCGTTGGCTTTAGGGAAAAACATTATTCTCTTGTTCTTGTTATTTTTCGAACCATCTTTCACTTATCAATTGTTTTCCCAATTGTGGCGTGTTGATTGTTCGTTTATCTGGGTTTTATTTTGATCATCGGAATTGTTTGGAATAAGTTTCCAAGAGGTGCCATAGAAATCAAACCTTGCGTATCCTTATTTTCTTGTTTTCTTAGAGGTCGAAAATACACCAAAACAAAACACTCATCGGAAATTTCATCAAATTGTCGTCAATCTTTCTGCGGTGCTCATTAGTTGGTGGCAACAAAAACACAACCCCTTTGCTTGTAAATCTTGAAACTCCTTTTGGGTATAACGCCTCAAACCTCGATTCCCTCCTGAGCTTTGAAGAATCGCTTTTCCTTCTGTACTCATGTTTCCAGAATTTTCTACAGCCTTAAGGATGGTGGACGGGTTACCCTTTGAGGAGTTAGAATGGGTTGTTTCCCCTTTAGTGAGAAATTGTGAGGGCCCATGTCCACTATCTTTTGTTATTGCCCTTAGTCCAGCTCGATATCCTAGCGCAAAACCTTCGGTTGCCTGCGTCTTCTTCTTCCTTAAAACCTCAATCTCATATTCGATTTCCCTAGCCAAAGTCATGGTGCGATACGGATCTATAATCTCATGGGAGCGAATATGCACTCGGATTTCTTCCTTCAAGCCATTCAAAAACTGGCCAATGAATGCTTCTTACGACCATGATGGAATTTGGGATGATTTCGACACAAAGACTCGGATATACTCTTCCATAGTCCCTATTTACTTGACAGCCACAATAGCCTCGTATGGGTTGGAAGCAAGAGCATCTCCAAAGCGAGTCAAAACCTCCTTCTTCACATCCTCCCAGTATAAGAATGGTCGTTGATCTTGTAACCACGTCATCCAGTGAAGGGCATGCCCCTCCATGCAAACAAGGGCTAAGGACACCTTCAGATTGTCCAGTGTTTGTTGTATCTGAAAATATTGTTCCGCTCGTCGAACCCATGCCAAGGGCTCATAGCCATTAAAGTTAGGAAGCTCCACTTTCTTAGCCGAAATCTGGACATCTTCCAAAGTGATGAAGCGATTCTGTGATTTGATAATTCCAGTAAGTGGGGGAGGAACTGTACCAGTGGGGGCTAGGGATACTGCCTCCATCGAAACAGAAGGGCTTCCTGTTTCCTCACACGGCCCCTTACCTTTAAGAATTGCAGTCAACAGATTTTTGAGTTCCTCCAGCTGTTTGTGAGTTTCTTCCAGTTGGTGACTATTCCCCACAATTTCCGAACTCAGTCCTCCGACCTGCTGCTCTAAAGTCCCAAAGCTCCTCTCCATCGTTTCCACCTTGCTTTTCATGCGTGTGTTTGTCATTGGGGTCGCAGCTCTCTTCGAATTGATTCCACGCTCACCGCGCCAAATTGATGAGTTAGGAGCTCCGAAGAGTGAAGAGAATGAAAATGATATATTGAAGTAAGAAATTACAAAGTTTTCAAGCTCTGTCCCAGCAAATGCCGACAGTGTTAACTACAACAATGATTACGTCAAAAGATAAAAATTCCTCTCATTCCCCACTGTACTATCTATAGAAACCAGTCTCTCAATTCCGTTACAACCGTATAACCGTTCCTGACTAATGCTCTTTCTCTGCCCTCCTTCTAGAATAAACCAGTAAAGGTTTATTTCCTCCATAGTGTCCACGCTCGCTATCAGATCCCCATCCAGACACATCCAGAATTGTATACTGGAAATTTTTGCTCAATAATGGTACCTCCATTTAACTACTGGTCTTAGCAAGGTAAATTCCTAAATTCTTTTGTAGTCGGTCTGGCCAAGTTATGGAATAAAACACGATGGGGATCTATGGGTAATTTTAATTCATTCTACAAGAATCTTTTGCTTGGCTTACTTGTTTTCATTACATTAATAGGATATCTTGGTCCCTTGAAACATCAGATAAGTTTTTTCAGGTTGGATTCTTGCCTTTTGATGCTGCAAAAATGGAAAACATTACGAAGCAGTTGATCGGTTGATGCTAGTGCTTGTAAATAAATAGGAATCTTCAATTTTATGCAAGAATATATGCAATGTATGGCATCAGATGAGGAAAATAGAAGAATAAAGATTTCAATTCAGTTGCTCTTTATTACTCTCCATTGCTTAATTTCATTCATTCTGTTGCCGCAATTTTTAATACCGATCTCCCTGTCCTCTCCCTCACATCGTAAGCATATAGAGTATAGTTGATATCCATGACTAAATACAAGGTTAATTCAGTACAGCTGTGCCAAGGGTCTTACAATTTGCAATTGAAAATTACATTTATTCAGATGCTAATGAAACTAAAGGAAAGGCTGCACTTGTTGATCAGATCAATAAGTATACTGTTAATGAAATCAATTCTAAACCTTTCACGTCTCTAAGGTGATGTTCTTGCTAACATCCTTATGCATGATGAATCATGATTACCATGTACTGTGTACTTGTCCAACTGATAGAATCCTAGGTGTAAATTCTTTAGAAAAGAAAATGGAAATTGAAAACTGAAAAAATGCAACCTGAAACATATTGCTAGCTCTACTTGAGCAGGTAAACTCAGCTTCGGGCATTGGCTTATCTAACCTAGTACTCTCCAGCTTTGGTGGTTCCATAGTTGCTAATGCTTACTTTAGTCCACATGATACTTGAAAAGCCAACGTCTTTCTGATCTGTGGACAGATATCCTTGCCCTTGTTGAAAAGCCTGTTGTCAAGGGGAATGCTACAGCTTGTGTTCCACAGGCAATGCTGCTCAAAAACAACATAAAAAAATTGTTCAAGTTGTCATGGCTCCTGTGCAAAAGAAACAGGTAAGATAAACGCATTACCTTCTCCACAACCTCCTTAGAAGTAGATGAAGCGCAATTTCCAAGAACATAGTACCCACAAAAACCATAAGGATCACCAAAGGTTGTAAAGTCGGCGGTGACTATCTTCTCGTGACTGGGACGGTTCAATTGAGCTGCTGGTCTAAGATCATCTGCAGATTGAATCTTGCTGTTTCTGCGGTGACCATAACTTGGGACTGGCTGGATAATCTTCTGTTATGTCGCTCCATATTGTGTCTCTATTGACAGTCATGGTCTCTGTCTTTTCAGGGTCTGCTTGCTCCTCGTTTACTATAATCATGATATTATCTGTGCTGGTTTAGAAGTGTAAATTGAAGCACAATCCGTTAGTCACCCCTTCTTAGTCTAAACATTGGGCAATACTTTTACAGAAGGTTTATGCACATTTCAATGTTTGATTTAACTTTACTCTGATTGAGTAGGCCGTAAAAGAGGAGATTGGTAATAGATCCAGTAGCGGCCAATGCTTTTATCGTTGACCCAGATCATGCCTTGGCCCATACCGGTCATCCTGACAACAACAGGATTTCTTCCTTGAGGAGCATACAAGAATGTTTAATCTCCAGGCAAGGAATCTTGGGACGGATACCGTACTTTGGATCCCGAAGTGAATGTTCATGGAGGGATCTTTGAATGCATTACCTTGTACCATATCAGAGGTATATCGTGAAATGCTTTATAAATTTTAAACCTAGGGTTAAACGTCGAGAGGTATATCGTGAAATCCTTTATAAAAGGAAACATATGTATATTGTGAAACCCTTTATTAGTTTTCTCGAAGGCAACATGAATTAAGACACGATCATGTCTTAGACCGGGTTGCACTTTGGATATTGTCTATCTTTAGATGGTTAAAAAGATGTAATCGTATGCGGTGTGGTAGCTCGTGTTCAGTCCAGAGCTACAGATATATATATATATTCACTTGAAATCTTCTCTAATTCTTCGAAAAGTTCACCCTAAGGAAATATTTACATAATTAGTGTACAAGCCTGTGTTTTCTTTATATTTTCACTTGAAATCTTCTTCAATTCTTAATAAAATTTATCCCAAGCCGCAACATTTACATAATTGTATGAAAACATAACATAAAATAAGTAAATTAAGATAATTTAAGCTTAAAAATATACAATATATATCAAATATCTCCACACTTAAATTTTTATTTATATTCAAATGGATTATTCTTAATCACTCTCAACTTAAATAAGTCACAGTATTGAGGAAGTTATCAAAATTTCGTCTAAATGCATTATTCATCAATTATTTGTATCTATAAAAACATATTAAATTACAATCGGGTTCAAAACTAAATCAACAATATTTCAAATGTCAATGCAATTTAAAGAATTTACCCTGATCTATAAAATGAGGATAAATGAGTAATAAGCTTTCTTTTCTTAAGCACTTAATAAATGATATAACAAAATTCTTCTTGTTTTTGCTTATTTACAACTTTGTTCTTCTTTTACTTGATTTGTGCTTGCTTGGCTAAAACTTAGCTTAGCTTTAAATGCCCATTCTCCATCTTTTTCTTGCCCTTAGATCCTATCCTAAGTTTGAAGAGAATTTACAAGCTACATCAATATAAATTGTGACATCTCCTTGTACTCCTTTTAGATTGAGATTTTAGCTTTAAATCTCAGGGACACTTGTAAGGACTTTACCAACAACTCTTTTATCTTCCATGCCCTCTTTAAATAGCTTTAATTAATTTACAATCTTAATGAGTCAACCACTGGACTCTTTGACAAATTCACATTCTTACATCTTCAATAGCCCAAACTCCTTCTAAAGGTTGAAGATTTGAATTTGCTTTGTTCAATTTGAACTTTGAAACTTTTCTTTTATCTAACCCAATTTTCTTTTCTAGCTTTGTGGTTTATGATTTTTGCAAAAATAGTCTTTGAAATTGAAGCATGAATGGCTATAAGTTCCTTCTATCTCTATGTCTTCTCTTGACTATGATTATTCAATTAATTGACTGTTGGATTATGTGAAAGTGGATGAGGTTAAAACTTATTTTGTACTACTTTCTAAAGGTCATAGACTCTCAAATAAGACTTCATCTTGACAACTGATATAGCAAAATTGCCACCATTGAACATGGGAGACTAGTTGTAAAGAAGCTTATTGAAACCATTGTTATAGTAGGTTTGGAAAACTTTAGTCTTGTTGTGTATTTAGGTTGAAAGTTTAGTCTTCTAATGGTAGAAAGGAGAAAAGAGGACCAATCCCCTAACAAAAAATGAACGACTTAGAAATACCTTAAGAATCCACCTAAGATAATGTTAAGAGATGGAAAACTTGATCTGGAGTCACAAAAAGATATTATTTTATTAATTGAAAAACTTCTTTACATCTATAAACAAAACCCCTACTTTTACTAGCTAAATATATAAATGTTTTCATTTCTCTTAAATAAGCCTTGTAAATCTCAATTTGAAATTCTCAATTTTATTAGACACCTTGTACCAAAATGGTCATAACTTATTCTAAACAAATCTAATTAATGCAAAATAATAGCTGATTTGCCTATCTTAATTGCTTAAAAACCTATGAGATTCTCCTGACCTTTATTTTTAGACTTTAACTGCAATTTTTTTTGTAATTTTTGTTAATGCTTCTAGAATTCTCCACCATCTTCTCTCTTGGTTTTAATTCATTTAAATCCTTAGTTACTTATAGCTTTGATAACATGTCAAGAAATATGGGTTATGTGATTGGATATGGATTTCAAAACATTATATAATAGAACAACCATAATAAAGGAAGAACAAGTTATCAACATTATTGTATATAGGTCAAAATTATTACTTCTCATTACACAAACATGTGTACATTCATAAAGGAGAGTATGATAAACATTTAAGTCACTTTCTTTTATATGTACATATACAGATTTATCTAAGTAAGCAAACGCAAAAACAAGAAATCTACAAACTAAAACATGTTTTTATTGTTATAATTATATATAAGTACAAACTAACTCCAATAATTTGTAACCAAACTACACAACCCTAGTTTTAACAGTTAAATAAACTTGGGTAATATTTAGATAGGTTAAAAAATGTATCAAATTAGTTAGAAAATTTATCAAAAGGAGTTAGAGGAGTTGTTTTGTTTGAATGAGCATCCGAAATGTGAATAAGTTGAATTGTTCATAGTATTATTGCAACCTTACTTCAGTTTAGGTTGCAACATTCATGTTTGAGTGTGTAATGCTTGAACAAGTCAATAACAATAAAAATGATCTTATTCAATCTTAATATGAAGTGATATGCCTTGATTTCTCCAAGTTATCATAACAATGAGACCAAACATAGACTATTCTATTAGAGCATCATGATTCAAGTCTTTAAATTTAGCTTTATACTTGCTTCATTTGAGCATAATTCTTATCCCTAACATCACATTTATAAGTTGAACGTTCCAATGTCATAAAGCTTATAATATGGCTACTGAATTCTAGAAGAACATATAAATACTTTGATAACTCTTCTAACCATAATGCAACCTCATTCTCTTACTTATGATGATGTCATTTGCATCTCAAGTCTCTTAAATTCATATAATAAAATGAAATTATTTATAGCAATTATATGAAAATGATGTTTTCTTAGTAAAGGTATTCAAGTCGAATGTCCTAACTTAGAGCCCGTCAACATGAATATGATCTGTTGATTTCCAGGAGAGTTAGACCAAGTTGGATTTACCAATCCTAATAAGTATTACCATGAATGATACATTATCAAACCAGAAGAACATGCCAGTAACATCTCTTAATTTAGTATGTAAGCACTCTAAAGCTTATTGGTACACAATTCTTTAAATTTTTTTACATATCTTAGCACCTGTTTGATCATATAAGGGTATATTCACTTCCACCTTATGAAAGGGCTCCAAGATCTCCTTATCCTTTTCCTCTTTATTTGAATTTACTAACCTGCTAGGAAACAGTGGAAGATTAGTTTTAACTATAATTGAAGGATCAGAATTTACCTTTGAATTAAATGAGTTATCTCTTTCTTTTTCAAGCTCCTTTTCAATTTCCTCTTCGTTGGCAATTGTAGGTGTGATCCTCAGAGTCCTCAAGCACCTTACCACTTCTTAAGATGATTGCATTAACATTCTTTGGATTTATCTAATGTTGAGATGATAATTTTCCTGCATTTTGAGCTTCTAAACGGTTGATAGAAATTGTCGTTTAACTCACATGATTCTCTAAATTTTGAATACTAGATCTTGTCTTATGGACTTAAGATTTTGTCTCTTATTGAAACCATTTCGCATCCTGCTAGAGTTACATGGTATTAATAGTAAGAGACTTAATTATATCTTCTAATGACATACTTGAGTTAATGGAGGATGCTTATGGTTTAGACTAAAACTGTTGTGTACTTTGTGACATGTTTAGGAAGTAATTCTAATGCTGATTCCCCCCATAACTTAAGTTAACATGATCTTTACAACTTAGGTTTATAGGTCTAAGAATATAGACTGTATTGTTAAGAAAGTTTCCTCTTGCAGCATTATCGTGTTCCATATTTTCCTCTTACAATGTTGGGTACCCATTTGTCAGATGGTTTATGTTGGCATATGTCCCACGAGCTTTCACTTGTACTTACTTTATAGCAATCTATCTAATAAAAGAGGTTAACTCATCTAAACAATGTTCAATGAATGAATTTCTTAACTTATTTATCATGTGAACATTATTACGGTTAACAAAACTTTGGAAATTTATTACCATACTCTTAATTAAAGTTCTTACCTTATAGGAGTCTTTTCACCTAATGCTTCACCACTTGCTACATCAACTAAACTATTATACATAATCAATAATCTTTCATAGAAATATTAAATAAAGAGTTGTTTGTAAATTTTTGAGGCACTCCTAATACTTATAGATGGACTCTCTATGATATTGCTTGATTCCTAAATTTGCTTCCTTGTGCTCACATTCTTTGATGATAGAAAATGTTCTCCAAAAGAAGCCTTTTCATTTCAGTCCATGTGGTAACACTCCTTGTAACCAAATCGTATAGACAATCTTTTATTACATTTTTAATGAATAGGGAAAAGCTCTTATCATGATTTGCTCATCTATTAACCTCAAGAGGTTTCATGCATAGATAAACTATATCGATCTCCTTAAGGTGCTTATGAGCATCCTCTATTACAGGACCATGAAAGTTAGGTAAAAGATGGATCAAACTAGGCTTAACCTCAAAAGTAATATGTTTAGTAAAATTAGGGAAAGTTACTACAAAGTGGTATTTGGTTTAAGTCTGGGGTAGCCAACTCCCTTCGAGTTATAGAATTAGCTATAGCTTCTTTTGATGTGTATCAGACACAATAAAAATTAAAACCTAGCCTTACACAACTAAACTTGTAGTAGCGGTGAGAAATGAATATATCCATAGAAAGAGTGTGACTGCTTTTTTTATTGAATTAATCAGTGTATTAGGATGTGGGATTTTTGCATAAATCTACTTAATGCAATTGAAAACAAATCAAAGTTGTAAAGTGGAATAAATGGATTTAGGCCCAGTTCTTCGTTTAATCTCCACCCTCGTATGAACATGCATAATCAAGTGTAACGTTGTTATCGACCCTCTTCTTAAAATTATTAATTTTCGATTAACAATAAGTCTATTAATCCTAAACTTTTCTTTGATTATAACTAATTAAAATAAGTTCTTTAATTAGATCTAACTATTGAACAAATTAGAACAAGCTCTCTAGATTTAAAGTGACAACAATATACAGAATCAGGAAAATAAGTAAATCTAAGCAGTAATCAATTAATCTTAGATTATTTAACTTATGATAAGTAATCACTGATGATGCTTGGTCATTATTTTGCACACATGAATCAGATTAACGATAATTACAAATTTTAATCAAATTTATGGTAGTAAATCTAAACATAAATGATCTAACAGGCCCTATCTAAATCGTTCAGACATAAATCATAAACTTTAAATGTAGAATAAAATAATCAATTTCAAATGATAGATAGGAACAATGTTATTTAGATTGATCAATGCATCAGAATGTTATTAGGCTTTGATATCCCCTATGAATTAGAAGGAAGAGGATAAACTACTCATAGCTCTTCAAAAAACACGTCCAAAGAGAAGAATATGCATCTCCTAGTGTCTTTCCTACATATCTCCTTTATTAGCCTTTTTAATTTCCTTTTATACTTCATAATTAGGGATTTTTGAGTGTACACGGTTAGTTACATGGTTGTTACATTTACAGTGACTTATACGATCCCTCATACAGCAGTATAGATCACATACACAGATGTGTACTTCTTCACATATGTGTTGGCTCCAAAATGACTCAAATTCTATTGTTCTTTATCTTGATTTCACCTTAACTTATCTCCTTTTAATACATGAAGGCAAATAATACCAAACATCAGTAAAATTGCATTAACGATGCGAATTTAGCTTGTTTTGTTTCTGTCTTCCAACTTGTACCTAAACCAAAATATAAACCAAAATAAGTATCTTAGATGCAAAACAAACATTAATCACTAAACATTAGGAAATCAATAAACAATCAATTAAACACTTAGGAGTCTACAAGGTAGGATAGTCGTAGGTGTTAAAATAATACAGGAGAGTATCAGAAACAAAAACTAGTGCTAGTATGAGAAGTTTGTTTAACACTAGTCATAAGAGTGCTCAAAACATTGAATAAATTGAATGAAACCAATATTAGTCTCAAAGTGTGTATGATGCTTGTCTCATCCTACAATCTTGATGCTATATAAACTCAATCTTAAAATTTCCTTCCCACAACCTTAAATTTCCCTAATTTTTAGCTTTTAAAGGTCCAAAATTATCCATTTTCACCCAAAACTTATCTTTAAACACAAATTATATCCTTACCAATTTGAAATCATTATCAAAAACATAAAAACAATTTGAAATCATTATTAAAAACATAAAAGCCATCTCTTAAAATAATAAATCATCCCCTATTCTTCAAATTTTCTCACCTAGGAGTAAACTGGGAATTTTGCACTTGAGAGATTTTAGGAGATATAGAGCATATACTTTGGTAGTCATCTTGTCCTAGTAAGTGATTTATTCAATTGCGTAGTAATAGACCATTGAATTTAAGTTTTGGATTGCTTGGGTTTGATCAATTTTTAAATTAGGAAATACTGACTATTATAGATTATTGCAGAAACTTAATTTGGGGTTATTGTAATTTTAGGTAATACTGGCATTTTGTGCTAGATATTATGGTTTTATATTATGTTTGAACGGTAGAAGTAGTGGTGTTATATGTTGACCTTGTGAAGTATAGTTGAATTATGGTGAATGGTTGGTATAGTAGATTGTGTGTTGAAGAATGGCTCCATGATTTAAGATAAATGTCAGGAGGATTAACTTCCTTTTTCTTTTTGGACGCCATCCCCTCTAGAGGACATTTTACGGTTTACTAATTAGGTGAATGAGGTGTGGTGCAATAAGTACAACAACAATCACATATTCATGAAAAAGATCATAATTTCAAATATTGATAGGGCTTTAAAAATTCATAATATGTTTCAAAAATTGCATTAGGATTTCCTATTAACTATGTGAAGAGATTATTACCCAGGTTTGGTAAATGAATTCTACACTAAAATTAATGATAAGCTAAATCAAAACTTGTAGCTATATACTCATTTGTCCAAGGCATTGAGGTGGTAGTTTTAGAGGAAATAATTGATGAGTATCTTAGGCTACTATGAAAGTGTAAAAGGTCGAGTTTTTATAATGGGAGGTCATCATAGTATGATGAGTGGAACTAGAGTAATGCACTATATGGGTTGCAATTAATAGTCATTTTTCTACTAGAAGAGGTCATATTCTATATAAGAATCTAGCCATACAACTTTACCTAATTACTTATATATTGAGTCAACATACAACTTCAGTTCAACAAATTGAACGAGCTTTGAACTATAGATTTATATCTCATAAATTTGTTCTTTAATTATTTAAGTGAGGCTCTACTAGTCTAACTATCATCATAAGTGTTACAATCCATCGACAATGTGGTTTGACATAGGTCACAAGTCAAAAATATTATATTCCCAGTATTAATTATTCATCAATTGAAAATAGATAGGGTGAATCTTTGTAATGTTAATGTTATAAAGACTAGAGACATAAATTACATTAATAATGATCATATGCAATTGTTTAAGTATACTTGAGAGAATAATAGATGGATTAATCTAAATAGAACATAGAGGATATCCAAACAACTTGGGGTAAGAGGTGAAGCATACAAAAAAAAAATTGGGGAGCAAGTAGAGAAAATTAGTTCAATTGTAAGCCAGAAGGGTAACTTTTCAACAATTAACATCATTTATTGATATATTTTATAGATAAATTGCAAGTATTTGTGTCAAGCTAGATTATATAAGGTCCTATCTATAATGCTTTCTACCACTTTTTTCTCCTTAATGACTTTAGCCTTAACCACTTTAGGCATATATATAATTAGAATTAGATTATTATAGGATTTTAGATTGCTTACTATTTAATTAAAATTTTCTTATTTTGATGAATTGAGATTATTAAAATTTTATATATAATTTAGATTTTATTATTTATATGCATCTTTAGACTTTGAGTTTATGCAGGTTCCAAGTATGGTAGAGTATTTCATGACAAGAAATTTCCATTTTTAACTGTCCAGGTTTCTAAAGAGTTTTTCAAATCCTTTTATTACTTTACTCTTAATTCACAATATTAAGGACAACATCATTC
This sequence comes from Erythroxylum shatona, assembly GCA_027568895.1. Classification (NCBI taxonomy): domain Eukaryota; kingdom Viridiplantae; phylum Streptophyta; class Magnoliopsida; order Malpighiales; family Erythroxylaceae; genus Erythroxylum; species Erythroxylum shatona. The sequence continues at coordinate 27,341,499 of JAOSBK010000001.1, read as the reverse complement.
TAATCATGACAGTGAAATTGAGATGGATATAATTGTTTTTATGTTTTTTAAATTTTCAAATCAAAATAGAATATGTAATTATTGGAATAATTATAGGAGAATCAAAATTTTGTTATTTTATTTTTCTTTTTAGGTTGTATTTAAGTTCTCATTAGTTATTTTAGGTTAATGGCGTAAGTACATACATGATTCTTAATTGAAATTGATTGTCAACGGTTAAATGCATATTATGATTAAGTAATTCATACAATAATTTTCTTTTAAAAATTGGATATCTTCTTTGATTTCTTGAATTTCTAGAACTTGAATTTCATCTTTTGAGATTACATGTTAGGATTATATGAGCATTAAAGTGATAAAAGCACCTTGGATTAAGTTTGAGTCAAATAACCAACTCTTTTGTGTATTAATCCATTTATGAATCCTTTTGGGCCTTATATGATATTTTAACCTTTTTTATTTGAAACCTTTCTTTAAAAAATTTTAGCCTAAAAGAAAAATAGGTAATTACTCCTTGATTCATGATTACTAGAGCCTTTATTTGTAAATTGTTGTAGTTGTTAGTATGGTATGAAAAGAAATAAGAGTAGGTAAATGGTTGTATGTATGAAGAAGACAATGTAAAAAGGAAGAATTTGTGCCAATTAAAGAAAAAAGAGAAACGAAATAAAGAAAGTAAAGAAAGAAAGAAAGAAAAATTTGTGAAAAAAATCAATTAGTATGGATTCTTGTTCTTGAAAAGAATGAAGAAAAAAGAGATCGTTGCAAAGATATAAGGAGTTAGTAGAGTAATACATGGATATATCCTAATTTATTTGATTTTACTATACTAATTATGAATTTTTTACTTCTCTTATTTATTTTTATTGTTTAATCCACTTATCCTTGTGACCTCATTACAACCTTATTTAAAGTCCTTATGATTTTCTCTTGTATATATCTATTTAGTAGTGGAGATTATATGATTTTCAAGCTTAAAAGTAAGTTCAATTTCATAAGAAGATGAAGAAAATACATGGTTACAAAAATTCAAACACTTATGTGAATGAGTCATAACTTGTGAGGACATATCAAGTTGAAGTGTTTAAACTTGATGAAGGATGTAGATTAGTGTTTATTTTGTTTTGTTTGTATAGTAATCTAATTAATAATTATTATATATTTGAGGTTTTGTGATTCAGTTACGACTTAAATGTGTATATCTTTTGTTATTGATTATGAAGTTAACTGATGTATGTGTGTATATGTCAATATTTGTGGATAACATTAAAGTAAATTCTAAGGAGAGTATAACTCCTCCATTATGGACATCTAGAGATTTAAAGGCTAGTGACATATGTTAAATGTCACTATACACCTACAAAAGTGGAATTGTTTTTGTTTTATTTATTATAATCTAGGTTAGAAGTTAGGGTTTTATTGTTATTGACTATTTGAGGACAAGAAATGAGTTAATTGTGAAGGAATTTGATAGGTCTATATTTTACATATTATTTGGGGTTAAATTAGTTAAAATTTGACACTTTTAGCATATTTTTTTTATAGATTATATGTTATTTCCTATATTTAGTTCATTGTTATATAGGTGATGATTTTGAAAGAGAAATAATGGAATTAAGGGCAACCTTCTCTATATTTATCAAATTAAGGAAATTTTGTAGTTATTTGCAAAACTCAAAGATAATAACTTTGTATAAGATATTAGAGGATAATTTAAGCTCAAAGATGTCAAAAAGTGGGGAAGTTGATAGAGAAGGCATAATAAGTGTCGGACATGCCTAAGAGATAGAAACCTATCTCTTCCAAGGTTCATAAGTTAAAGTTACATAATAAGATCGATGCCGATTACAACTTGGTATCAAGCATCGATTACACACTACCTTGTGATGAATAAAAGTTACATAACAAGATTAGTGCTAGTATAGATGTTGGTTCAAGACTAATTTTCATCCACAGTTTCTAGGGAAACATTAGATTATAAGTTCAAACAACTTAGGACTTTATTTTATAACCCTAACTATAAATAATTTCATTAAGTTGAACCTAGGGGACTTTCAGAAGGTATTGGACAACCACTTTACTAGATTTTTGATAGTTTTATTCTTTCTAAGCATCAAAGGAGGATTGAGAGCAAAATTGGAGGAGATTGTGACAACTTCTCTAATTCTTTTATTCATTATTTCCCTAATGTTAAAAACTAATTTATTTATGTTTTGTTTGCATTATTTTTAGTGGATAAAACCCTAGTGAGGATTAGGGATATAACTTGTAATCGGTTATTCTTAATTATCAATTCGTAATTTAATTATTTGTTAATTGAATTTATTCTCTTTATTATTAATTGTTGAGTTTGTGAATATCATAGATTTAATCTTATAGATTGTATGAAGGACTAGAAGGTGAAGTACAATATGTACACTTAGGAGAATAAATAGGTTAGGTCTAAAGAGATAGAGATGACAATACTAAAAGTAAGCAAGAAAGCATTAGATATGTCTAATTGAAAAATAAAGCAAGAGTTAGAGATGACTATACTAAGAATTAAGTGAATGGAGATTAGCCAAATAGCATGACAAGATGTGTATGTGTAATCAATTCTAGGGAATGGATGAAAGCCCCTCATAATAGTAACAACCTTGTAATAAAATTAACTCCATCAAGATTCTATTTAGTATAGAAGACCAACTACCAATGAGGTTCAAAGCTTGAAAAGATAGAATTAGTGGCTTATAAATCAAGGCCCATAGTAGCTCACCACTTTGAATTCTTTTAAGCTTGAGTGAAAAGTGCAAGTTCAAACTTTTGTTTTCGGGCTTATAAGCATTTAGGTGGTGTTAAAGATTCATTTTTAATGCAGGTAACCATTGAGTGATGAAAATTAGACTAATATGTAACATTATAAGAGTTAAGGTTGACCTCTAATAGAATAAGTACATGAGATAAATGGAAGAATAAGTAACTTATGTATTGAGGTTATTGTTGGTGACATTGGAGTAGAGAAACTGGATAAGGATTGGATGGGTAAGGAAGAAAGTAATGCGGGAAACATCATAAGAAGTTGCATAAAAAAAGCTTGTTAAGTTGTCAAGGCTAAAGGAAGAAAATAAAAGACTTGCTAGAGAGCCTTTTTATGGTTTGGAAGACAAACCATCCTGTGATTTTAATTTTGCAAAGGAAAAATACATTTATAAGAAAGAATACATCGAGAAATATTAAATTTTTAAGTGGCAACGTTAAAGCACTAATAATCCTTATACTATATTTTAAAAGGGCACATTTTAAAAGCAAGATTCAAGTTTATTTTTAGGGAAAAGGGTTACTTTTGATCCTAAGTTTTGCACCAATTGACAAGTTTAACCCAAACATAACAATTCTAACCTTAACATTTTAAAAAGTTACATTATAACCTAACCCTAATGGAAAATTCAAATCGTTTTTTTAAGTGTCAGGTCATAATCGACTTGACACTTAACAATAATTATTTTATTCAAATGAGTGAGCTCCCTTTGCCACATCATCATTGACGCGGCAAGTGTGATGTGAGCACGACCATGGCACTTTGTAAGCAAAATGGAACCAAAGATGAGTTAGGAATGTCGAAGGGACTAATAACAAGATCAAGAGTTAAGAAGTTCAAAGAAGAGCTTCAATCCTCCATAGGTCGAATTGTAGATGGTATGGAATCTCAAAAGACAATGAGAGCCAATGACATCAAATCTAATCAAGTTGGGCAGAATGTATAAGAAGACTTTTATTCTTATTTAATTAATTATTTTACGTTAGAAATATAACTTTTGATAGCCCACTACTTATGTCTTTGGCTTGTTTAAATATTTTAGGTTAAATGGGCTATAGTTAGTCATATTAGTTTAGGCTTTAATTATTTTAGTGAGGCCCATATTTAAAGGCCTTTTTCATAGTTATGGTTTCTATGTTTCAAGGGCTATAAATACATCATAATAAACATTGTTTAGAGTTTCTAGATTGGATGACTAATGAATTCTACAAGGGATGATTTCTTGTCTTCTTCTATTGCATTAAGAATATAATTCTTATCAAGTTAAACACTTATGGCAAACTTCCATTATTGTTTTCCAATCAACCTTATTATATGTGTTTCTTTTCATATAATTGATTGGGGGTTTATTGGGGTTGGAGATTTCATCTTGTTCATGTTTTATCCAAAGTGTGTGTTTAAGGGGTTTTAGGTTCTGTAGCCTTATAGTTCCACATCATTTGGTATCAAAGCTTGGATTGATATAAATTTTTATTTATCTTGTGTTTATTTGCTATTATTATTGTCATTTTTCATTAAAATTCGAAATTGGGGTTCACCTTGTTCTTGTGTTTAAAAAAAAATGAAAAAATGAAATCAATAACTAGAAAAAGAAGAAAACAGTTGCTAGCAAAAACAAAAAATAAAGTAAAAAATGAAAAAAAAAGAGAAAAAGTTATTTGCTAGCATGAAAAGAGCAAAAACTAGTTGCCAGTATTAAAAAATCAATTGTTTAAAAAAGACAAAAAAATTAATTTGGTAATATTTTAAATTAGGAAAATTAATTAGAAAATCCAAATACATAAATTTCATCTTTGGGGTTGGCATAATTATATGATTTTCTTTTGTTGGCTTCTTATTTTATTTAATGCCTTTATATGTTTGCATCTAAGATGACTTTTCCACTAGGGAAATTTCAATTTCTGCATTTATGTATTAGTTCGTCATTTTCCATCATTATAAGTTTCTATATTTTTTAATCTCTTAATTTTTGTTTCCATTTACACTATAATTAACAAATAGATTCTTGCTAATTTAAAGTTTGTATTTTTAGGCAGTATACATCCTTTCCTCTTGTTTGCCCATTTTGACATCATTCATTTCAGTATACTTGCTTTTAGTTTTATGCCTATCATTTTTCTTAGGTGTTTTCATTGCATTCCTAAATCTTAATATATTTGTGAATTATCTTGATTGGAAATTAAATTCTAAAGTGCAATTAAGGACAACAAGCTTGAGCGGCAAAAGGCTTAAGTGTGTAAGTTTAAAAGAGGGTAAAAACCAATTTTGAGTGAAACACAAGTGGGGTGCCATCTTTTGAGTGAAACACATAAGGGAGTGAATTGTGAGGTTATCTTTTTATTGCTAACCATTTTTCTTACAATTTTTTGTTATAAGAATGGCCAATATAAGAGAAAGAAAGAAAACATTACATGGGGAGGATGAAAACGTGCCTGATTTGAAAGTGATGTATAAGGCATTCATGAATGAGTTTAAAAAGTTGCATTCATGAATGAGTTTAAGAAGTTATCTATTAGGATGGATGAGATTGATGAGAGAATTAATGAAACTAGTAGAATCTAAAACTGCAATAGATTAATTGACAGTCATAAGAATCAGGAGGAAGAATTCGAAAGAATGTATGACGAGTATAAAGATGAAGTGCAATCCGTGATGTTGGGACCCAATTTAGTAACCGGACTCCAACCGAAAAACGGAAACACTAAACCAAAACAAAGTATTGGAAACGAAAGAATGGAGATCATACATTGAAAGAATCGAACGGATAAAACCAAAATCGCAAATCGGATCAAAATGAAAGAATGAATAACAAAGCGAAACGAATCGAACGTAAAACGAAAATGAATCGAATAATCGAATCGGAAGCAAACAAACGGTTCGATCAAACTGAAAATCACATTACGACATCCGAAGCGTGTACTTTAGAAAACTTATCGCGTTGGAAACCATAGGACATTTAATCTAAGCCGATCAAAGCCGGTGTAAATTTTTTTCTTTCTTTTTTTTCATTCCTTTCATCTTTATTCAATCTTATACAAATCAAAACAATATAATTTCCCTATTGGAAACTTAATCCTCAATCAAAACTCAACTTACTTGATTTCTCTTAATCATGCATATCTAAATCTCATCTTTAAAACTCTTGCTTTTATTCTCTTTTGCCATAAAAACAATCACACATGTCTTATGCAAAACAAAATCTAAAACTTTCATGAGGAACTTAAAGACAATTTCAACCTCTAACTAGGTCAATTTTTCAGTCAAAGTTTCTACCAAACATGAGTCTTCCTAATACCACATCCAAACTTCACAATTTCATATCTTCCAATTCTCACATCCACAAATAACA
>JAOSBK010000001.1:27320412-27335253 GCA_027568895.1 Erythroxylum shatona | reverse complement strand
TCGCTTTTCTTGGTTTTATTTTGATCATCGGGATTGCTTGGGACAAGTTTCTGAGAGGTGTCGTAGAAATCAAAACCTTGCGTATCTTTATTCCATCAAATTGTCGTCGATCTTTCCGCGGTGCGCATTACCTTTGTTGCTCACAATTAGCCCTATACTACTTCAGACCCTACAAGCAACACCACATGGTTTGTAGATAGTGGTGCAACAAACCATGTTATAGCAGATATTCAGAACTTGTCCATTGGCTCAGAATATGGTGGTAAGGAGCAACTGACAGTGGGAAATGGTAATATCTTACCTATAGCTCATATTGGTTCATCATTCATTCAATTTCATGATAACACACATACACCTCTAGCTTTAAAGCAAATACTTCATGTGCCTTCCATAACAAATTTTTTTTAGTATTTCAAAATTGACAAAGGATAATAAAATTGTAGTTGAATTTCCTGATGAGTGTTGTCTCTTTAAGGACAAGGCCACAGGAATGATTCTGCTTCGGGGAGTGATTCAGAATGGCCTTTACAACCTTAAAGCATCATCTACTCAGCCTACATCTACCACACAACAAAGACTCCAGTTTAAATCACCCAGAGTATCTTCTGCATTTCTTCCTAAAGACTCTACAACTTTAGGTTCTCTCATTCCTAACACTTGTTTAGATCAGGTTGAAACAAATATTACTCATGTTAATGCACATGTTTGGCATGCAAAACTTGGACATTCGTCCATCAATGTACTGAAGCTTGTAGCAAAGTCAATGAATCTACCCATTAATCTGAATGATGTTAGTTTCTGTGATTCTTGTCAATATGGTAAACTTCATTAGTTACCTTTTGCTAATCATAACATAACAGTCCATAAACCACTTGAAATTATATACTAAGATATATGGGAACCCTCACCCTACCTATCCTCTGCTGGCCATAGATATTATATCATTTTCATTGACGCTTACTCAAGGTTTACTGAAACTTAAGTCTGAAGTTCTTTCAACTTTTATTAAATTTAAAACTCATATAGAACTTCAGCTTGAGCTAAAAATCAAAGCTATTCACACAGATAATGGGGGGAATATAAAGCCTTTTTGCCTTATTTATCTCAACATATCATTACACCACATTTCACCTACCCTTATACTCATCAACAGAACGGTGTCTCCGAAAGGAAACATCGTCACATCACAAAAATGGGCCTCACTTTGCTCTCTCATGCCTATATGCCCTTAACACTATGGCTTGAAGCGTTTTCTACTGCAACCTACCTTATTAACAACTTACCCTCACCCAAACTCCATAATCAATCACCTTTTGAAAGATTATATCACAAAAAGCCGAATTACATGCATCTCAAACCATTTGGTTACAGCTGCTTTCCCTATCTACGTCACTATTCTGCACACAAATTTGACTTTCATACTTCAAAGTGTGTATTCCTAGGTTATAGTCCACATCAGAAAGGCTATTTATGCCTCAATGCCAAGGGTCAAATCTTCACCTCTTGCCATGTTGAATTTAATGAGGAGGAATTTCCTTATCTAACTCTCTTTTCACAAAAACAGCCTGCTTCTGCCTCAAAATCTCACCAATGTTTACCTATTTCTACTCTACTTCCTACTGCCCCTTTTGATAGGTCACTTGGAAGAACTTCTCTGCAAGCAAACAAGTCATCACTATCTTCACAAACAGACAACACTCATCAGGTACATTCCTCTCCACTGTTATCTACTCCTTTATCAGTTTTTAGTTCTCCTCCTTCACAATTTGGTTCTCCTATTCTGCCAACCCTAAAAACCACCTTCCCTCCCCAACCTTTATCTACCCATCCTATGCAAACAAGATCCAAAAGTGGTATCTACAAACTTAAACTCTACACCACTGACCTCACCAATGCTCTCCCTTCCTGTTACTCTCCAGAACCTAATTCCTTTTCTCAAGCTTTAAATGATCCCACCTGGACACTAGCTATGTAAAATGAAATTGCTTCCTTGACTCACAACAAGACCTGGCAATTATTGCCATATGCCTCTCATATGAATGTTATGGGAACCAAATGTGTATTTCGGCTCAAATACAATGTTGATGGGTCTGTGGCTAAGCACAAGGCTCGCCTTGTTGCTAAGGGGTTTAATCAAACCCCTGGAGTCGATTTCACTAAAACATTTAGTCCAGTGGTAAAAGCTTCTACTATCAAGATTATTCTCTCCCTGGTCGTCTCTCATCACTGGGATATCCAACAGATCGATGTGAACAATGCCTTTCTTAATGGCTTATTACAAGAAGAAGTTTATATCAGCCAAAATCAACGCTTCAAGGATCCTACCAAACCTAATCATATCTGTCGACTACTAAAGGCTCTATATGGGATCAAATAAGCCCCTAGGGCTTAGTTTCACACCCTCAGACATGCTCTCAATCAGTGGGGATTTCAAAATTCTAAATCAAACACCTCCTTACTTTACTTCAGACATCAAGACACTCTTATCATTGTACTGGTTTATATTGATGACATTTTAGTCACCGACAATGATCCACAAGCCAACCAAGCAATTATTGCTAAGCTACATAATAAATTTGCTCTCAAATCTCTTGGCAGTCTCAATTATTTTCTTGGTTTTGACGTTTATCACAATTCTACTGGACTCTATCTATCACAACACAAGTATATTCATGACTTACTTGAACGAGCAAATATGTTGACTTGTAAGCCCTGCTCCACTCTAGTCTCCACTAGCACCAAACTCTCCTTGCATGATGGCTCTCCTCTTGACCATCCTTCTATCTATCGTAGTCTGGTCGGTGCCTTACAGTATCTCTGCCATACGAGACCTAATATTAGTTATATTGTCAATAAACTGAGTCAGTTTCTTTCCCATCCTCTACAACCTCACTGGATTGCGTTAAAATGAGTTCTACGTTACCTAAAGGCATCTTGGTTTGCACTTCAAACCCTCATCAACTCCACTCGCTCTTCATGCTTTCAGTGACTCCGACTGGGCCAGCTCTCCAAATGATCGGAAGTCCACATTTGGTGGTTGTGTCTTCCTAGGGGAAATCTGGTGTACTGGAACTCCAAAAAGTAGCAAGTTGTGGCTCAATCGAGTACTGAAGTCGAGTATAGGGCTCTCTCCCAACTCTTCACCGAGTTAATCTGGCTTCTATCCCTTCTATCTAAGCTTAGCTTCTTTATATCTCACACACCAGTTCTATGGTATGACAACAACAGAGCTCAATCCCTCTCCCAGAATCCGGTTTTTCATTCTTGCACCAAACACGTCGAGGTGGATGTGCACTTCATTAGAGACAAAATCTCCTATGGAACCCTAGAAGTCAAATATGTTCCACTGATCAACTAGCTGATCTCCTCACCAAACCTATGACAGCCGCTCGTCTTCACCATCTCATCTGCAAACTCAATCTTGTTCAGAGTCCTAGGTTGAGTTTGAGTAGGGATGTTACGAGAAGAACTTTACCAACTTTACCAAGTCATTTGGGAAAGCTCAGCAGTGGACCTACAGTAGCTGATATTGGTTTAAGCTCAACAACACAACATAAAAGTCTAGTAAAAGGAGGACCATCAAAATCTATTATGTACCCACACCCAAGAGAGCATAGTCAGAAAACATTCTAGAAGATAGACATGATTCTAACAAATTTTTTATTTCATATACAGGAGTTATCAGATCTTGTTGTAAACATTTGTATATTAAGGTCTCCATGTACATATTTTTTGAGTCAAGAAAATCAATACAAAATATACAAAGTTTTCATCATTTTCAAACCTAACATGCCAAGACTCTAATTAGATAGTTAACTTTGCTGCCACATTTCATATGGTGCCAGATCAAGAGTTTTTCTCATACTATATCGTGGGTGAATTTGGTATAATGAGGTTGAGAGACTACTGAATATGCGAGGTAATTAGTTGGGAGACATTTGGTTTGAAACTAACGTCAGATGCAAGTTGCACTAGAAGAATGTAAGACATGTCCCCAATTTTCACCTTAACATAATCTCAATGAAAGCTCTTGATGTGGATACTTATGAAACTAGGTGGTGGCAAATAGAGAATCACAAAAGGTCTTTTGTAGTTGCAAAGGGGACTGAATACATATACTCTTTATAAGATGTCGGCTAAGTTGATAACAAAAGAGGCAAATGCAACTGAAGATTGTATCACAAATTAGACATGTGCGTCTTGGTCTCCTACGTGACAAGGGACTTAACACTTTTACAAAGCAGAAGCTCCTTCCTATTAAAGGTAATTTACTAAAACCTAGTAGTCACTGTTTGGTTAGTAAGCAACACAAAGTTTCTTTTCATAGATCTCCTCCACTTATGAGGTCATATATTTTAGATTTAGTTCATACTAATGTTTCCACCGTGGACTCTAGAACTCTTAGTGGATGTTTCTATTTTATGAAATTTATTGATGATCATTCTAGGAAAGTGTAAATGTTTCCTTTAAATTCTAAAGACTAGGTATTCGATGTCTTTAAACATTTTCATTCAAGGTTTAAAGAGAAACAGACAAAAAGTTGAAATGTGTAGTGTATGCTCTCTCTCATGCAAAAGTGCCTAAAGCTTTTTGGGAAAATGTGGTAATATGATGACAAAGACCTTACCTATAGAGAAGTTTATTTTCTTGCAGGAAGGAAGCGAGTTGGGTATAGCCCTATAATTGAGTCGTGAGGGGAAGATTTGTCGGCTAGGTCACTTCTCAAGTGAGCCCATCATATACAAATATTAAAAAAGATAAAATTTTTAAAAAAGGATACAAATGTTACAAAGGTTTTTCTTGGAATCTAGCTTTCACTACAAGTCGCGCCCACCTTCGTATGGCAATCTCACTTAGGTCCGCTTAAGTAAGATTCAACCTTCTCACGTGAATGTTACCAAACAAGTCCATCAGCCTTCGAACACCTTACACGCGCACAAGTGTTTAAAGTGTTTCCCTCATACACATAAAGAACACAAGTGTAATAGAGTAATGAAAGCAACAAGAAATTTTTAAATGTATCCAAAGCTACCGCTTTCATTAACTCTCAATAACATGTTAACAAAAGACACGAATACCTCATACTCGAAGCACTTAAGGAACTCCCTACTTAAAGCCCCTATAAGAACTCCCTATTCGAAGCCCTTACAATGAGAACTTTTCCCCAAAAACTCTCAACTCTGATCTCCTCTGACGAATAGATCTCAACTTTAATGAGCTATTTATAGGCTCCTCTAGATGACTAAGAATACTTGTAGAACTCTACTAGCTAAGATCACAATCTTATCCTATCTAATAAGATTACATCACATTTAAAAGATTTACCCTATCTAGGAAAGATTATCCCTATCCGCAAAGATCTCCTCTATCTTCAGATGATCTTTCCACGTGATCTTCATCTCTTAATGATAATGTTCATCTACTGTAATCTTATCCACCACGTCATCATGTGTCACATCATCCACAGTTGCCACGTCTCTATTGATGTGTCTTCACCACAGCCTATCTGCACATAAGTCCATCAATGCACATCCATGGACAAGTCCATCTTTCATGATCAAGCTCATTCATGGTGCAGTCTCGTCACTCCATGACTAAGTCACAAGTCACAATCTAAGTTAGTATTTAACCTTTCACATATTACATACCTTTGACCTGCCTCGCGGAAGTTAGGTGTTTATGCCCCTTGTCGTGCTCACATGCCTTCATGCATCCTCGCGGGGTCTCTCGCATACCTTTGTGCCTTCTCGAGCACCCTCGGGTCTCGCATGACTTAGTTTTCCAGCTCCACATGGCCTCGCATCGAAATCTCACGTCTTGTTGAAGATTTCCACCAATGCAAGCCTATGCATATCGAATCTCGCCTACTCTCGAGATCTCTACCAATACTTCCCACATGTCTCGCCTATTTCGCAAGTTCCTCAGGTTTTGCTCGCCAACTCGTAAGACTTTGCCTTGATCCCTTGGCAACACACCTTCCTTGTGTCGACTTATGTGCCAAGCATTAGCCAAGGTTTCCCAACACTTGCACGATCCCGTAGTCTAAACTTAGGGGTCTAACAAACCACCCCTACTAAAAGAATTCGACGCCCTCGTCGAAATAATTTGTCGGCACTCATCCACAGAAGGTTCCTTCGAAGACTCCTTCACTGATGTCGAAGACTGGAGCAAGCCTTCTCTTCCAATGGCATCTTTTTCTCGCACCATCACCTCTTTTCGTGGAGTTTGCATTTGCATTGGTGCTCCTTCACGAGGCCTATACAATTTATATAGGCGATGCTATTGATGGCTCCTTCTCCCAAGTCATCTTCATCACTCCCTCATTTGTCCTTCGTAACAATGGAGTTCACCTACTCATCGCCCTTCTTCCTCTTCGGGCATTCTCGAGCAAAATGTGACCCCTGACAGATGAAGCATGCAACCTGTCCCTTCGATTGCTTCTTCTATGTTGAGAAGATTCTCCAACTTCTCTTTGCCTTTTTCCTTGCCATCCCAGTTTTCACCATTTTTCTTGCCCTCTCCATAGGTTAGAATTGGTGGTGACAATTGGAAATCAACCAAGGCATCTACTGCCGCCATTGTGTTAGGGAGGTCCTTCACATTCTGCTTCCAAAGCTTCATTTGTGCCCAACCTTGCAAGGTGCTAATGAAGTTGAGCAACTTGTACTCCTCTAACATGTTCTGCACGTGCAACATCACCATTGTGAACTTCCTCACATACTTCCTCTTTGAACTGTCTTGCTTCAAACCCTTCAAGGCTTCCCTCATGAGTCATAAAGTGTTGTTAGGTAGGAACTGATCTGTTAGCTCCTTCTTCATCTTCTCCTAAGTGTCAATAGGAGGTCTACCCGCACTGATGTCGTTGGAGGTTCTCGTTCTTGATCACAGCTTTGCATCACCCACTAGGTACATCGCTATGATTGACACCTTTTTTGAGTTCGCCACCTTTGCCGCTGCAAAGTACTACTCCATATCCCACAGAAAATTTTCGAGCTTCTTGGCACTTCTTTTGCCATCGAAAACTTATGGCTCTCGCACCTTTACCATAGTGTTTTCCACTCGGACATCCGTCTCTTACCTTGACATCGCATGTTTGAGCACTAACAGATTATAGCTCATCTCCTCACGAGCCTTTACCCGTTCTTCGAGCGCTCTTATAGTGGCTTGAAGCTCCCTCTCTAAGGCTACTATATGTTCCAACAAAGGAACTACTCCCTTATCCATTGGGGATAGAGACTCAAGAATCACCTCTATTTTAGTAACCCTTTCTGTCAGAATACTTCCACCAGCCATCACTCTAGATTGGCTCTGATACCAATTGTTACAAAGGTTTTTCTTGGACTCGAACTTTCACTACAAGTCACACCTACCTTTGTACGACAATCCCACTTAGGTCCACTTAAGTAAGATTCAGCTTTCTCATATGAATGTCACCGAACAAATCCGTTAGCTCTCGAACACCTCACACACGTACAAGTGTTTAAAGTGTTTCCCTCATACACATAAAGAACACAAGTGTAATAAAGTAAAGAAAGCAACAAGAGATTTTTAAATGTAGCCGAAGCTACCTCTTTCTTAACTCTTAACAAAATGTGAACAAAAGATATGAGTACCTCTTACTCGAAGCCTTTAAGGAACTCCCTACTTGAAGCCTTTATGAGAACTCCCTACTCAAAGTCCTTACAATGAGAACTCTCCCCCAAAAGTTCTCAACTCTCAAAGCTCTCAACTCTGATCTCCTCCGATGAATAGGTCTCAACTCTAATGAGCTATTTATAAACTCCTCTAGATGATTAAGAGTCCTAGTAGAACTCTATTAGCTAAGATCACAATCTTATCCTATCTAATATGATTACATCACATTTAAATGATTTATCCTATTTAGGAAATATTATCCCTATCCGCGAAGATCTCCTCTATCTTCAGATGATTCTTCCACGTGATCTTCATCTCTTAAAGATGATGTTCATCTATTGTGATCTTATCCGCCATGTCATCATATGCCACATCATCCACAGTTGCCATGTCACTGCTGATGCATCTTCACCACTACCTATCTACACATAAGTTCATCAATGCATGTCCATGGACAAGTCCATCTTCCATGATCAAGCTCATTCATGGCGCAATCTCGTCACTTCATGACTAAGTCATAAGTCACAATCCGAGTTAGTATTTAACCTTGCACATATTACATACCTTCGACCTGCCTCGCCGAAGTGAGGTGTTTATGCACCTCGTCGTGCTCGCATGTCTTCGCGCATCCTTGTAGGGTCTCTCGTATACTTTTGCGCCTTCTCACCAACCCTCGGGTCTCGCATGACTTAGTTTTCTAACTCCATGCGGTCTCGCATCCGAATCTCATGCCTTGTCGAAGATTTTCATCAATGTGCACCTACGCGTATCGAATCTCGCCTGCCAACTCGCAAAAGACTTTACCTTGTTCCCTCATCAACACGCCTTTCTCGTGCCGACTTATGTGCCAAGCATTGGCCAAAGCTCGCTAACACTCGCGCGATCCCAGAGTCTGAACTTAGGGGTCTAACAGTGGGAGGCACTAAATGCAACGCAAAAAAGGCGAAAAAAAGATATAAGGTACACAATTGTTTTTTAGCTTTTCCGTTTATATTTGTACACAGTTTTTTGAGCTTTCTCCCAACATTGACATCAGTTGAAAAGAAAAGTAACAAATCGTGGGCAAATGATAGGTTAAGAGCTTGATATTGGCACATTTTTTTTAAACTTAAGAATTTGAGCAATTGTTGATTACCTTGATTATTACGAGAGTAAGCACTTTTATACTGAAAGCAAACAAGAGAAGAAAGATAAGATCACTTTGATGTAAGCCTTTAAAAGCTTTAATATTTTATGTTAGCTTATCATTAATTAAGATGTTAAAAAATTGGTTGAAAATTATTGTTTTAGTTAATTAATTAAAAGATGCATAAAGTCTATATAAATTGAGTGTAGTTTCAAATAAATTCACCTTTTTAAAATCAATTTTCATAATACAATTTTTGTTTCCAATAGAATTGTAATAATTCTTTGTGAATTTTGGATTATAAATAATTATCAAGAATTATTTTCTTATAAATAAAAGAATCTTTAAAAATATTAATAGTAAGCGTAATCTCTTCTCTACTGAATGGTTCTACTAGCTGAACCTTTTGGTCCTCTAATTATCTCAGATTCAATTGACAGAGTTCATCTTCAAGAACTAAAATGGAGGCTCCATCAAAAATCAGTTTCTTAGATTTCTCTTAGTTAGAAGCTGACTTACCCATGTCATCCTTGATATTCATAACCTAGTTCAGCTTACTTTCTTTGGAGGAGTTTGCCATTGAAACATTGTGTTACTGTCTTCGTCCTTTAGCTAAGAAGTTCTTGGTTTTTGTTGGATTTAAGATTGATGGTTTTTTGAAAGATAGTTCCACCTTGTGCTTTTCAAGATCCCTTTAGGGTAAAGTGCATCGGCGAAAGGCAAAGGGATCGTTGGATTTATTATTATATCAAATGGCTGTGAATTTTCTCTCGCCAGCTTTAAATCTATATCTGGTTAAAAATAAGATTTGTAATGGAATGAAATAGAATAAAATAGAATAGAGTTATTTGTAATAGAATGAAATGTAAACGGATGTAATATTAAAAAATTGTTGTTTAAGAAGGATGAAAAAGTTTATAATGTAATGTGATAAAATGTTCTTTAGAAGAAGAATTTATAATGTTATATAGTGAAAAATTGTTTACTATTTTACATTCCATCCTAAACTCCCAAAATCGGAGGTTTCATATTTTTACTATTTAGGATGGAATGAGATGTAATATAAAATCCTCCTCTTCCATCACTCTATTATAAACCCTAATAACCTATG
Organism: Erythroxylum shatona; assembly: GCA_027568895.1. Classification (NCBI taxonomy): domain Eukaryota; kingdom Viridiplantae; phylum Streptophyta; class Magnoliopsida; order Malpighiales; family Erythroxylaceae; genus Erythroxylum; species Erythroxylum shatona. The sequence goes on along the minus strand of JAOSBK010000001.1, from coordinate 27,325,381 downwards.
TATTTTTATTTCTTACGGGCTTCATGGCCCATTTGACATTTAAAAAGAGCATGATCATCTACTTAAGTAGAAGCATACACTTTCAAATTAAATTTAGAAGAGAGTTGCACAAGCTTCAACATGTTGAGTTTGAGCTTGTTCAATTTCAAATTTAAATTTAGATTTAAATTTAAATATATTTTTAATTTTAGTAAAAATGCTTGCTAATTGAGTTTCTTTATATTTTTATTATTAATTAAATATATTATATAATAATTATTAATTGTTAATATTAGGACGGTTTTAATTTAATAAATCAATGTAGAATTTTATAATTATTTAAAAATTTTAAAATCAAAAGAAAAATCTTATAATTATTTGATAAAAAACATCTTTTAAAGTGCACAAAATAGAAAATTTTCAGAATATTCATTTATAAAATAAAAGGTTTAAATATCAAACATTTAAATCTAAATCTAAATCACAAAATTGTTTTTAAAAATTAAAATAAATATTAATTTACAAATAAAATATTCAATTTTATACTTGTTTAATTATTTATTTTAAAATAATCAATAAAATATTTATTATCATTTATTAGTTAAACATTATATAAGAAATTAAAATAAAATTAGTTAACTAATTCATGTAAATTCATTGATTCTAAATTTTGTTTAATATCTAATGGATATCGTGTATTTACATTAATATTAATATTTAAATATATTTTTATATTTATTTGAGAGAAAAAGCAATTAAAATCAGAAAAAAAGTGAACAAAATAAAAATGTAACATGATTTATAGAGATGAACACAAGAAATACTAGGTTAGACTCCTTCAAAAACATCTTCTCTTCTTTTATCTGACTGTGGACCTTCTAGTGTGCAATTTATTATGTTGGAGGAATCAATCGGTGATCAAGGGAAGTGAAATGAGCTTTTTTTTTATAAATAAAGTAAAAGGAATTTTTACTATAGTTAAAACTACAAGGAGTTTAAGGCATTAAGCCTTTCATTATATTTGACAAACTCAGTGGAAGACGACGAACCCTAGTTCCCTAAATTTTTCCCCCAATTTGTTTTACAGCTCTCAATCGGTTTTACTGGACTCCTCTCCTTTGATTCGTGTTTTTCAGTCTCAACATGGCCTACTAGGCTCTAGTCCTTTTGTCTTCTTTATTTCCGGCTTCAGTGTTAAGTGATCCTCTTCCGGGCTTCATCTTCTCCACTGGACTTGAACACAAGACAAGATAAAATAAAGACTCCAACCTTGGACCATATCACCAGCCTAGGTCCAACTAAGTGATAGTTGTGTTCTTTTTTTATTCCAACAGAATTCCTGATTAGTAACGGAGAGATTCCTCTTATCTTACTATACCAGAATTCTGTTAAGAGTTGTTTTGTCTTGTTCTTGAAGCCTATAAATGGCTTTAAGCACAAAAATAAAATAGAGCCACTGTTTGCTTATCTTTCTTCATTTTTGTCATGGTATCAGAGAAGGAGCAGAAGGTCTGCTCTATACCTGTTGTGGCTTCCTTCATTCCTACTCTGGTATCTTCTTGTTGATTTTTTTTATCCTTCCATTTCTTTTTCTTTCTTTCTTCTTTGATCATGTCAGGAGGTTCAGGCCCTTTCTACGCCAGCGCCGCTGCAAATCAGCCACAACAAAGTCAAAACACTTTGAAACCAGAAGACCATCCCTCCAGTCCCTTTTATCTTCACCCAAATGAAAACCCCTCTCATACTTGTTTCCTCTTTACTGATAGGTACAAATTATCACTCTTAGGCAAGGTCCAAGCGTATGGCCTTATTGTCTAAAACTAAACTTAATTTCATAGATGGCACAATCTCAGTTCCAGACAGAAATGATCCTCTATTTGGATATTGAGAAAGGAGCAACACAATGCTCCTCTCTTGGTTACTTAGGTCTGTTTCAGATTCTATTGCTCAAAGTGTCATATGGTTTGATATTGCTGTGGAAATTTGGAAAGATGTGGAGGGAAGATTCTCTCAAGCTGATTCTTTCAGAATTTCTAATCTACAAGAAGAAATCTATAGCTTCCGACAAGGTGCACTTTTAGTTTCTGATTACTATACCCACCTCAAGATGTTGTGGGACAAGTTTTTCAACCTCAGACCTGTGCCCAAATGTGTTTGTCAACCTCAGTGTTCATGTAACCTTCAAACCATTATCAAATCCTATCAAGATGCAGATTGTATTATGCCTGTACAGTCAAATCCCACATTATGTTAATAGACCCTTTACCCAACATCAAGAAAACTTTTACCATGGTTGCTCAACATGAGAGACAACTCAACAACTCATATCAGAACCCATCATCCTCCCCCATTCTAGAACCACAAGCCTTTCTTGCTAAAACAGACTCTAAACGACAATACCAACAAAACAAAAGACCTATTTGTACTTTTTGTGGGAATATTGGACATATAGGAGCAAAATGCTACAAAAAACATGGTTTTCCCCCCAATATGTCATCAAACGGCAAACACAATTCCAGACCCAGAGACTACAATTCCAATAGATACAAGGCAATATTCAACTCAGTCGAAACTCATCTGGAAAAGTAGTCTCAGGTGTTAAGTTGTAATTTTGTGCTTATTTTCTATTTAATTTTCTTTAATGCATGGAAATTATTATCCAAAATTAATGGAGTTATCTATTAATTGTTCTCATGTGATTTTCAACACTTTAGAGATGGAATTGAATCAAAAAGATGCAAAAGAAACAAAGAAAATCCGAAAATTCCATATTAACAGCAAATTCAGTGATTAAGCGTGGGCACGCGTAAGGACAAAAATAATCTGTCTATTTGTTTTCAAATTCAAATCCGATATTTTCATAATCTTTGCGTATCAGATTGCTATCTTTTCAATGGGGATCGATCACCTAAAGCTGAGGGATATGTTATTTGCTGAAAATCAAGGAAAGATAGAGAAGAGTGATCGAAAAAACATAAAAGGGAAGAAAAGTTACTGTTCACGCAGCTTTTAGTATTAGGATAGTTTTACACTTTTCTGCAGCTTTTTCTACAGCTTTTTCATTAGGATAGTTTTTGTTTTGCAAAATTTTCTTCTGTTCTTTTTGGCAGCATAGTTTAGGAATAGTTTGTATTTTTTGCATTATTTTCTTCTGCTTTTCTGGACAGCCATAGTTAGTTTTCAATTTCTATAGTATTTCTCTAGGGATTTTTTGGATTTCTAAGAAAGACCAAGGATGGACTTTACATTTGGCTACTTTTTTTACTTTCACTTTCATTATAAGTAGCTAAATTCATTTTCATGGTTGACGAGAACCTTGTTATTATCTATTATGAGTGAGATGTTTCAATAAAATTTGTTTTGTGGATGAACATTGAATGTCTTTCGAATTACTTTTTTAATTGAATTAATTGATTTCTAGGTGTGCAACTAGGAATTGATTCGTTTAATAGCTAGATTAATGAAATATGACGTTCAGTTTTATTAATCATAAGTAACAATAAGGATTACCTTCTTTATGTTAAAGTAGGGAATTCTAAGAAGATTCTCATCTTTATTACATGCATGTCGTACATGTGTTATCTTGTTCATTGGTTTCTTAGTTCTTAAAGCTATTATTCAATTAAACCTACTATCGTATCTAGGTTGTTGATTAATAAGAATGCTTAGAATACATGTTTCTATTTATTTATATTTAAGAGAACACATCCCCCAATGAATGATTATTAATGAACTGAATTTTATATCAAAGATCCATTTTAGTGTAATAACATCGGTGACTCGAAACTAATGATTGTTTATTAAATTTTCAGATTCAATTACTTTTGTTAATTTTTTATTTTTATTATTTCTAATTTCTTAAATTACGTGAACCATTAGTTTTAAATTTGCTAACCTTTACTATTAAAAATTTCTCATGAGAATGATCCCTATTTTCCACTACTACATTATTTTGTATTGGCGGAAGTTGGTTTCTTTTTAAATGTGGTTGTAGGTGACAGCGGTACCAAATTTTGGCGCAGTTGTCGGGAAATTTCTTGACGATTTTTCTATTGATGTTTTTGTTTTTATTTTTGGTTTTGTTGCTCTTGGTTACCTTGTCCTCTGTTTGTTTTAGTTTCACAGCTTTTTCTGATTTTTTATCTTTTAGTGACATGGCTCACTTCCAGTATGCTTTTAATTCTAATTTTTCATATTATCTTTATTACAATAATGAGTTTCCATCTGTTGCTACTTCTAGGTTTGAGCATCAAGTAGCAGATTTCACATCCTTAACTACGCAAGTACTGAGGGATGACCAACAAGCTAAGGTATGTAAAATTTGCTCATTTTTAGGTTATTATTTTTGTACGTGTTCTTTTTGCAAGATACACAGTACAGATTCACTTCTCCATTGAGCTATTGTGAAGAGCAATCCTACTTCCAACCAGAGCCTCCACCACCACCACAAGCTAATAAGATGTCTTTGGAGGAGATTGTAATGAGTTTGACAACGAGTACTCTTCAATTCCAGCAAGTAAAGAGGAGTAGCTTGAAGACTTTGGAAGATCTATTGAGCCACTTACCAGAGAGAATAGAAGCCCAAGTGTCTGCAAGAGTTCTTAGCTAATAGGAGAGTGACGTGAAAGAGTTGTGCATTCCTTCAAAGAGTGGAGATCATTTAGAGAATCTAGAAGCAATAAAGGAAGAGCAAGTGGAGTTAGGAGAGGAAGAGGTTATAGTTCGAGAAAAGATGGAGGACGTGCAACCTCTTAAGGAAAGCGATGAAGTTCATGTTATCGATAACCTGGTGTTGGACGTCAACGCAAGTGCACGTTTCTATCGTCAAGTAGTAAAAATATCGATCCCACAGAGACCAAATTAGTTAAAAAAAGTAATACTCGTAATAACTTTTAACTTAAGCTAATAACATAAAAAATTAAAGAAAAGATTGATTGATTGTGGTTTGAAAAATAAAATAAAAACGAGAATTAAAGCAAGATAAAAATAT
>JAOSBK010000001.1:27258474-27270831 GCA_027568895.1 Erythroxylum shatona | reverse complement strand
TTAGTGAGCCTGTCATAGGTTCTATAAAGAACAATCCCTGTTTAATTATTGCATCACAAATAAAATCCTTATTCTCAAATATTGAAACAACATTTTCAAAATATAAGGAAACAAGTGGCAGAGTATGTATCTAAGTGTATGACAAGCCACCAAGTTAAGGCTGAGCACCAGGTTCCAGTAGGGAAGCTACATTCGTTACCCATTCCAGATTGAAAATGGGAAATTTTACTTTTTCTTAATCAATTTATGCAGCAGATGATACATCAGAAGGAGCTGTAATGCGTATGGGACGCTTCAAGGTGAATTCAGTCGAACTCAATCCCAAGGTATTTATGGATTATTATATATGCATACAACAAATCTCCACCTTGACTTGGTCCCGAACAATTACTGATCTGCTCCACCTTTTCCGACAATGCCCCAAAAGGCCTATATCACCAACTATAAACACCAATCAAGTTCAAGCACTACTTGAACTTGTAATTTGGAAGCAGGGTTAGAAGATTTATACTTTTAGTATTTTCTTAGGCTAAAATTTTCAGGAATATCTTCTACCTTATTAGGTGGATCGCCTGGTGGTGACAATTAATTCACCTTTGGAAGAAGGGGATTAATTACTCTTAAAAATTCACTTACAAGGTTAGGATTTTTCATTTATGGAGGGTAGTTATGCCTTTATTAAGGTTGGCAAAAATATCATTCCCTAAGAGAAAGTCATTCCCCATTGTCGGTTGATTCGTATGGTGGAGGAAGATCCGAAGATGATCACCGAAGAGGTAGAACGTAGGAGCACCACCGGAGAGTCACATAGATAGAGCAAAAGCATCACTAGAGAGTCACGTAGGTAGAGCTGGAGCTTTGCCTTCCCTTTACAAGGTGGGCCCTTTAACTCAGTGCTGTTCCAACCATAAATTAAACTTCCACCTTACCTGTTCGATCCTCCCCCATCACTGACTCTCTACGCATTTTTCTTCCCTTTTGGTAAGTATTTTCTTCTCTTCATATTTTTTCTTAGTTTAAACTATTATTAATAGACTATTAACTTCATTGTTTACTAATTATTTCTTAATTTATATGGTTTGGGCTATTATAAATGGTATTAGAGTCGGTTCCTAACCCGTTGTGCCAACGAGGATGCTACGCCCTAAGAGAGGTGCATTATGAGATCCCATATTGGCTAGAGAGACGTACTAACCAAATGCATATATTTGTGGTCCTGCATATCAGAATTTTGGTTTCAAGTAGCCTTAAAATCAGTAGCATTTAATATATGTCAGTTGCTGTTATGCGTGTCTTAATTGTGGATGGTGAAAGTTGTACTAATATTTCTTCAACATATTTCTCTAAGACTATAACTTATCTACTAAAAAACCTAGCTTAATATGGTTAAATAAGGGGAACAATTGCAGACTGGTCACTGATACGCAATCTTAGTCGCTGGTTAGCTAATTGAGATATTGAAGGACACTTTTAATTCCAATCTATTAAAGGGGTGATCGTGGATAGGCTAACCAAGTCAGCACATTTCTTGCCAATTAAGCAGACATATCCTTTAAATGATTTAGCCAAGAAGTGCGTGGATGAAATAATCAAACCATATGGGATTCTAAGGCACCTTCGTTGGGAAAAATAGCCTGTTGGCATGGTTGTTAGGCACCTTCGATGGGAAAAACAGCCCGTTGGCATGATCACTAGGCACCTTCGATGGGAAAAACAACCTATGACCTCTAAAAGTTTTTTACAACTAACCATTTAACATTTTCAACCATTTTTACCAGTGGAGCATGTTGATAGAGAATTTCTTAAGGTCCAAAGAATATTAGCATGTGTTTGATGACATTCTGCTCATTGGGAATGATGTGGCAATATTATTTTCACTTAATGGATGGCTGAATGAACATTTTTTAATGAAAACATGGTTAGTGGATCCTTTTCTAATATACAAGAATTAGATAAATCTGCCACATTTCTAGTTCCTAACAAACTTAGAAAACCCATACCTTTTTTAGTATTGAGGGACTCAAGGTAGACTGGAAAAGAAAGGCTGGACTTTGGTTTGATTTCATTAATCAAATTAATTAAATTGAAACAAGGTTAGTAAAGAATAAAGGAGGAAAATTTTTTATTTTATAGTTAAATGTGTAGCTGCACATTAGCATTAAATTAACGTTGTCCCTTTCCCTTAAAGGGTAGTTTGGCCATCTTTCCTAATAAACAAGATTCACAAATTTCATATGATTCATACTTTCTAAAACATAAGTCAGATGTGTTTGTTGCCTTTAAGAGGTGGAAGGCCAAAGTTGAAAATCAGATTGGGTTGAAGATCAAATGCTTAAGGTCTGATAATGGTGGAGAGTATGATTCTATAGATGGATTAACAATCTAACTCATTTTGTATTTGATCTCTAATAAGTTTTAATTAGAAATAAACCATATTTTTAATCTGATGGGTTAACACCCTATGGACTAATCCCATTCAAATCAGCCACAGTCCATCTAAAAGCATCTTTGTAATTTCTTAACATACCTAATAATCGTGTTTTACAAAAACAAGAAAATTTGACCCTATAGACTTCAAAATCTTAGGGTCTTCATAGAATTTGTAGATCTAGAAGTTCTCTTTCTAAGCATACTTAAATGCCCTCAATCAGAGTTCTATAGATGGCTCTTTTCTTTAAGAATAACTGTTCAGTTTTATGAATGATTTTCTCACTGTGAATCTGTGATTATTTCTACAAACCCTTCAGATAAAGTTATGGATAGAAGTTACTTTAAAACAGGAATCAATTCCTATAGGCACTACAACGTAAGGGATTGTGCATACAAGGTGGGTACAACAAGCACTTATCCTAGCGTATGATAGTGATGAGTGCTATCTGTGTCATTCACGGTTTAGTTCAGTGATTGAAGTCTTAGTGCGGAATCCATGCCGTGACAAAATTCACTTGAGAGCAATATGAAGGAAAAAGGTAAGTTCATCATGGCGATGTGGACTTCATGCCATGGTGAATTTAACCCGAAACTTAAATCTTGAAGAGATTTTCTTTAGTTGAAAAAAACCAAAAATGAAACCCTTCTTATTCAAGTTTTGACTAGGCTATGCAAGAGAGGAGTTTTATGCAATTTGGTCATTAAACCAAGGTTCCAGGCAACCTTTTCCATATAATACCTTCTGTTTTTGTTAAATTTATTTCGTGAAAAGCAGGATTGGTAATGAGTTTAATAACGTTTTTTCTTTGTTTATTTTGTTTTAAATTTTTGTATTGAATTACTACTGAATGTGAATGTGATTGAGACAATTCTAAACATTAATAGTCTGAGGAATTTGGTAAATGTTAGAAATGATATACGAGCTATAAAAGAGGTTTTCAGACGTCAACTTGATGGATAAGGTGGCTCTTGAAGACAAAGGGGATGTTGAGCTAACTAACAACTTCCCTACTTCTCAGGACAAAATGATAAGGTAGGATACTAAAAACAGATGTTGAAAATCAAATAGGAACTACATTCCTATTTTTAAACAAGCAACAACTACATTCCTATTTTTAAGTAAGCAATCTATGTTAATGCGATTAATATTAATGACTAGATGTATATTGATAATGGTGATTGGATATATCATAAAAGTGCTCTTTATATTGTCTCAAACATAATATTGGTAACATTTATGTTGTTAATGTGCATAATATTGATGATTGACCTATGTTAATGTGATTAATGCTAATGATTGAATGTATCTTGATAATGGTGATTAGATGTATCATAAAAGTGCTCTTTATATTGTCTCAAACTCAATGTTAGTAACATTTATGTTGTTAATGCACGTAATGTTGATGATTGACGTATGTTAATGGGATTAATGTGAATGATTGAATGTATGTTGATAATGGTGATTGGATGTATCATGAAATTGCTATTTATATTGTCTCAAACATAATGTTGTTAACATTTATGTTGTTAATGCACATAATGTTGATGATTGATGCATGTTAATGGGGTTAATGTTAATGATTGAAAGTGTGTTGATAATGATGATTACATGTATCTTGAAAGTGCTCTTTATATTGTCTCAAACGTATTGTTGGTAACTTTTTTGTTATTAATGTGCGTAATGTTGATGAATGACTTATGTTAATGCGATTAATATTAATGATAGAATGTATTTTGATATTGATGATTAGATGTGATGTAATGTTAATAAAATTTATTTTTTGTATAGATATCCAATATAATGACACCTAGTAGAAACAAAGGGAAGAAGGTGGCAGTTATGGAACTCTAATAAGATCAATTAGTTAGTACCATAAATTCAATTCCTAGCCAACAACAACATTCTACCTCAAACACCAATGAAATTAGTCATACACAACTTCATTCTACGTCAAACAACAATAAAGCAACTATTGAATGTTTGTTAATCTTTAACACCTTCAAATAAACTTATGCTCAAATATATATTTATATATTATAATACTTCCTTATTGTTATTGATTTGTTGACAGCTTCTGATGCTAGTATTAGAAAATGGTGTAGAGCTAAAACTAAGGATTATGAATTACAACGAATGAAAGTTGCAATGAATAACAAGCTATCAATATAAATTGATTCTTAGCAAGGTTGTCTTATAGACAAGATCCAATCTACAAAATCATCAAGTGAGTTGGGGATCACTGCGAGAACAAAATTGCCTTGTTTGAAACATGTTAATGAATCAAAGGAAGACAGCTTGTTTGAAAATGCTTTGGATAAAGTTGCTATAATTTTTCAATATATTTATCTATATGCAACTTTATTTCAATTATTTTAAAATTAATTACACCCTTTTACTTAATGATCACTGTTGAAATTGAATATTGTGGATATTAAGAACTTAGACATTTCAAAATGTGTTACTTCATTATTGAAAGAAAAGACCAGGGATCATTGTTTTAGGTTGCATCAGTATTATAATCATTTTCTTTTGATGCAGGGGCATAAAGACATGTCCCTAAATGAATGTTTGAAGAAAATTGGAATAATTTGTGAGATTATTAGGTTGACTTGAAAGTTCATGCTTGTTTCCTTTGCCTTCACATTTAGTTCTACCACTCTTGTTAGATGATTTAATGACTACCTATTTTTTTTCTTTATTTAAAAAAATCGTGAGAAGGCAACAATTGAGAAAAATGAAAACATCTCATAATTAAGGTTCAAAATCATTTGTAGTTATCCTAAATGAATATGTAGGATCTTTGTTTGCAAGTTATAATTATATGAATAAACACTACATTATTTATTATTTCTTATATTTTTCATTCATAAAACAGAGTGAGAAGAACTACATGGGTAAGAGTGTGATAGGATCACACTATATAAAGGCACTCACTATAGGAAAGGTAAAGGGTAGGTGTCAAAAGAAACAAAAAAAAACTATGTTATTATAAAAATTTGTTCAATATTTTAGTTCAATTATTAATGTAGTGGTGTAAGTAATAATATTTAAATTGAATATTTATTTTATTTTTAATTTAGAATAAGATGCAAGAGTTATTAGAGCAATCTATTCCTGAGGGAAATAAACTCGGTGTAGAAGACATTTGTGATATCATACTTAGTACACGTTCTAGCTACATCAAAGGTCTTAGCTATGGCCCTAAACTAAATGTTTCAACCTCACATATAAAACAATCATTCAACAACTTCAAAAGGAAAACAAAGGGCTTAAGGTTTCATTATAAGAAAGTCGAGCAAAAATAGCGAACATTATATGTTATTCAAAAGATTACTTGGCCCAGATTATGATCGAAATGAAGAGGAAAGTGAAGGGTATTAATTATATCTCCTATACTTTTTTCCTTCAATTCCTACTTGTATTATAATTTAAATTTAATATCTTTTTTTCTCGGATTACAAATTTGATGAAGATGTAACTACTGAGTGATTATGTCATAAATGGTAAAGTTATATGATGTTTGCTTTAATTAGAACCTATTGTTTTAATACTCATAAAATTTTTATTGTATTTTAACTAAGCTTTTTAATTGGATTATTACAGGTTCGTTGACATAGACAATACTAGGTAGTCATTTGAGTTACGCTCTAATTTTTTTTGTAATTTAAGCATTTATAATTTGTAAACTGGTTTCTTTATTATTATTTTGTCCATAAGAATTGTTAAAATTATAATTGAAATCCTGTATATGAAGAATAATCTTTTTATTGGTATAATTTAATAATAATTTACTTTTTATATATGATGCTTCATATTTTGAATTAATAATATTTTTATACAATTTATTTGTAAAATTAATTTACAATAAAATTATATTGGTACATTATATACAAAATATATTGTTCAATAATATGGACTAAATGTAATAAATAATTTATCAAAACATTGTATAACATTTGGTGAAAATGTAGCTAAAAATATTTGGCAATGTTTCATAAAACATAGCTAAAAACATTTGGCAATATTTTGTAAAACGTAGCTAAAAAAATTGAGCTATGCTTTTAGGCTACAATTATGAAAACGTACTTAGTAGTATTTAGCTATGAAGAAAAAGTGTAGCAAAAAACTATTGACAACAATTTCTAAAAAAATCAACTATAATTTTTAGCTAGGGGATTTGGTGATATTTTGGGTGACGAAACATAAATCACTATAAGAAAAGTAGGAATTAGCGACAGAATTTACTGATAAAATCCAAACTATTGGCAGTTACCGAAGAAAATCCTCTTTTTGTCAAAAAATTGTTGGAAAAAATTTTGTTTAGCGGTGTTAGTAATATCCATCGGTAAATACAAATGAAATTCAATTTACGACGGAATTTAGCAATGGTATCAAATGCTTGTCGATAAATAAGGAAGGAATTGTTGGCAGAATATGAAAGTTTTACTCATCGGTAAAATCCGTCAGTAAATTTTCAAGATAAACATTGTCGTCTGCTTCATCTTGAGCATTTTTAAGTTAAAGAAAACAACATTATTTTGTTTAAGTTAAAAAAACCCAAAGTCCCCCCTCCCCTCCATTATCGGCTTCTTCTTTCTTCTTCCTTCTTGTTGTGTCTTCTACTCCGGCAATTTCTCTTCTCCCGTTTATTGTCCATCGTTGGTGTTGTCGTTATTTCATGCTGCATCTTTTACTTGTCCTCTTCTCTAGCCATTTTTGTATTTTCGTGCAGGTACGCATGTCATGGTGGTATTCTATGATTATTTGATTTGTTTGGGTATTTGATTTGTTTCATTTGTTTTGGTATTTTGTGAGTGGAGAAAAAAATTAAGGTAGAAATGTTAGTGATAGAAGGGACAAGACGTAAATTTGGTTGTGATGTTAGGATAAATTTTTGATGCATATAAGGTGTTTGATGAAATGTCTGCTCTTTGAAAAATGTATTTTTATGACTATTGGAATTCTATCTATTTTATTGAATTGTTCTTTAACTATATAATTGTTTCTTCAATGTCTAGCTTGGGTTTGTAACTAGAGAGATTGTCCTATATATAAAAGAAGCTTCTTAAGTTGAATATGAACCATGTACAAGCATCACTTTGAATGATAGCTATTACATTAACTAATTTTTCTATAGTTGCCATAAATGTTTAAACATTTTAGTAGTTATAGACACGACTATGGCAGTGCCAATTGTACTATCAAAACGAATATTGTTCTTATTTTTCTGATTTTTCTCTTTAGGTCATTACAAACATTGTCTTTTAGATATACAGTTGTTGGTTTTGGTTTTAAATTTCCATATATTGTTACCTTTTACAAATTGGAGGTCACATATGGTTATTAGGTAGATTTGATGAAACAGTATATAATCCTAGGATGTTTGACTTTATGTAAATGAGGTTGTTATTTAACAAAGGTGGTAAAATTGAAATTGTGGGAATAAAGGAAACTAGAAGCTTGAAATCAATATTATAAAAAAAACTTGTAGAAGTTCTTAACAAAAAGATGGGACGAATTTCATCTTAACTTTTCCCAATAACCTGTAAATCAGTTTAAAAAATGCCAACTAGTAACGTACCCTCAAACATAATACCTAAACTTATCATTATATCATTATACTAGGATAAATATAACTAATATACATAAGATTGCACTGAAAACTCACACTAGCTATGTTGAATTTCACATAATGCCATTTAGGCTCACTAATGCCCCTGTCAAATTTCAATATCTCATTAATTCAATTTTAGAACCCTATTTGAGAAAATCCCTATTCATATTATTTGATGACATACTTAAAGTGAATCTTTACTACCTTGGTATGAAAGCTTTTGTATATAAGTGGGTTATGCAATGTGATACATGCCAACATTGTAAGGGACAAAATTTAACTTACCTAAGCCTATTGCAACCATTGATTATGTCTTTTTAAGCACAGGAGTCCTTTATGCATTTAATTAACACATGGTATGAAAGATCAATGTTATAATCATTGTAAGAGTTTAAAAAATCAATTAACATATCATTATTAGCCACAAAGCACATACTCGTCACCGTAGATTGTTCACTCTCCAAATTAATAGTGCCATCATATAAAACCTTAAATGCTTTCTTCTTCTTCTTCTTCTTCTTCAATTATTTTTCCCTCATCTTCTTTAATAACTTCTTGAATTTCATTATGATGAGCTTTATATTATCCTCATCACTGTCATATGTAGAGGTCTACTTATTATTAATTTCTCATCTTTGGAGACTTTAAACATTATAACTCTTCTTATTAGAGCTATTTCCTATTCATATAATTCATCCATCCGCTTATTGTAGTTGAGGAGTGATTCAAATAGCTTTTCTATAGTACGATGCTTAAATCTTTAGCTTCTCGTATGGTTATCACTTTTACTTTCCAAATATTTGATAAAGACCAAAGAAAATTTCTCACTAATTTAAGATTCATGATGTTCCATATGAAGCAAATCATATTGATACACAAATATGCTCTCTTTCACTTGAGTAGTTCCTTCATATGTGACTTAAAGTGTATCTAATAACTCTTGAAATATTTCACACATGCATACTCCATTGAATTCGATCTTATTTAATACATAAAATAACATATTTATAACCTTACTATTCAATGCAATGAGTCTCCTGTCCTTATTGTCCCACCCACTTCTATCCTTTGGTGCTTTAGTCTCCAAGATATCTCTCACTAAGGGTTTCATTTGGACATAAGGTCATTTCTTTACAACATCCAAAAGATCAACCCCTTCAACTAAAATGAAATATTTCATCCTATTTTTCTAATTAAGATAATCTATCTTCATCAAAGAATGGGGTTATATATGTATTTTTACTTCTTTGTCTAATAAACAAATTAAATTATGTTATATAGATATTTTCTCAAAATTTTGTAGAAATTATATGCAATTAATGAGACTTAATCTAATACCAATTGTTGGTCCCCAGATGACATACAAGAGGGGGTTAATTGTGCATTCAGTTTTTTTCCTATTTGTAAACTAAAGACTAAATTTCTTATTCTAATGAATACTTGTGGAAAATTTTTAAATTATAATTATTAAAAAAAACCATAAAAATAAATGAAAGTAGAGAGAGATAAACTTATTTACAGTAGTTCAACCTTTAAATCAATATTGCTTACCATTCATCCTAACAATTTTTTTCTTCATTGTAGGAACATTTGTTGGCAGTATTTCTATTTTGAAGGAGATTGAAGAGAAGCTTTAGCAGGTATTCAAATGATATTCATTTCTTTTATTTTTGACAATGTCAAAAATGATTTTCCACACATTTTAATCAAATTTGTTTCAGTTTCTATATTTTTTTATTCTAGCTCCATCATCATTTTCCTTCACATACTTTGGGAAGATCCTTCTGTGTGTCGGTTGAGGTAAGTGATTTTGTTATTTACTATGTTTTTTTGAACTTGGTTTAATTTGGGTATTTGTTTGTGGTTTGAACTTCCCATTTAAACTTCCTGCATTTTTATGTAAATGACCTACACCAACTGAAACTTGTTTGTACTATGAACTTTGATTTATCAATGAATTAATATAGGATGAGTTTGACTTATATTATAGTTCTAATTATGTTAATTATGTCAATCCGTTATTTCATTGATGCTCTCTGAAATGATTAGCTTCTCTTTACTTTTCATGTGTGAATAATTACACGTATCTTGTTAAGTTATGTTATGCTAAAATAATTTATTAAAATAAGTATTCATATTTTTATGAATACTTATTATATTTGGCAGTAGTACATATTTAATATAGTTTAAATATCAAACTTCCAACATTAGTTCTCTTCTAACATATATGATAGCAAACAACAAAAATCAATCTTCAGTTTAAAAATAATTTTGATCTCACCCCATAAACCTTAACCCATAACCCTTGATGGAGCTCCCGTGAGGCTTATTGGTAAAAAATACCAAGAGCTTAGGAGTCACAACGAAAACGTGTTCTCTTTATTCATAAGTCTTATCTTAGATTAACTTGTAATCTTTGCCAAACATGAATGACACTAACCATGGAATTACTGTTTTAAATTAACAGTTTTGCATAAATGAGTAATGTTGATAGATCTTGGATGTATAGATGATTAACACATAATGGTTTCAGTAATCTTGAGTTTGTTGAGGGAGTTGAAGCTTTTATTTATTATGCATGTTCTCAACTTGCATATATGGATGACCCAAAGATCATATTTTCATGTAAAAAGTGCAAACACATCCATTTCCTTCCTATTGATGAAGTCAATGGGCATTTGTTGAGAAAAGGGTTTGTCCCCAATTATTTTGAGTGGACATGACATGGGAAACTGTTGATTTGAAGTACCTTAAGGGATAATCAAGCACAATCGTCTATGAACTTAAATGAGTTTGGAGGGGTGATTGGATTTAGAACAAATTATGTGGATGGAAATGAAAATCCTTACACTCACACTAAGAAGCATGACGGTGTAACATTCTTCAACAATCGATGTCGAGAACTGAATGCATGTGAAATTTATGCTTTAATATCATTTCTTAATAATTATCACTTACTAATATAATATTGCCTCATAATAGGACCAAATACAAGAAAGCATTCAGCGACAATCTTAACACGAACAAGTTATTGATGTGAGTCAGACGTATCTTCATGCAGTGGGTGGTAAGGACCGCCGTGGAAGGATCTTCAAGCTAGGTTCATTTGCAAACAAATATTATTCACACTCCTCCATGTCCAATACAGCAACATCTAGTAGACAATTGATAACCAATGAAGTCAATAAGCTTCGGAGCATAATGTAGACATTGACAACTCAGTTGCAACACATGATGGAGTATATAGCTGACAAACTCATTTGTTCCTATATATTTTCATACCATCTGGATGAGTTTTGATCACTGAAATTAGGCTTTACGGCTTTATCTGATTATTATTTGAATTATTGTGCCTTACATTTAATTTGTAATTATAGGGGCATAAATTGTCATATTTTGGTTTAATTATAATAAATTGATTTTTGGACAATTAATGCTACCTTATTTGTAATTTTGATTGTAGGGTACTTGGAGAAATTAGACTGAACATGATTAAGAAGTTATGATCCAAGACATTAAATGCAGCTGAAAAAAAAATGAAAACCACAAATGCAAGCATCACATGGAAAACGACAATGTTGAGACACAAAAATGAGGTTAGCATGGCCATAAACACAACAGTGAAGAGAGGCTTGCAAGTTGAAGTGTTTTGACAAAAGGCCAAGGAACAAGCATTGATCTATCACATCAGTCTATAAAGAAGGGAACAAAAGGTAGTGGGTTATGAGGTGCAACGTGGGTTGTTTGTGGGCTGTGTGTAGTGCGTGACTTTTAAAGTGAAGCTGGTGCTATGTGGGGGTTGAAAAAAATAAGAAGAAGTGAGATGTGCTGTGCGTGTGTGATCTGAGGTGTAGTGCGTGGACCAAGGAAGGAATAAAATACACTTCAAGTCTCAAATAGAAGGAGCTGTTGAGTGGCCTTAAGATGGGCTGTGTGTGAGAAGTGAGTGTTGTGGAGTGTGCGTGGGTTATGTTGGAGGTGCGGCAGAAGTATGGTGAGTGAGTTTTGAAGGGGTCTGAAGTAACAGTATTTGGTGAATTAGAAATCACACTATAAAATTGTCTAATCATCTACAGTGTGAGGAGTAGTGCGTGGCTTTTAAAGACAAAAGGGAGCTGGTGCTGTGGAAGGGAGCATCTCTGTCGTGTTGTGTGTGGATGTTTTGTTGAGTTGTGATGTGCGATTTGTTGGCAAACGTGGTGGTCTGGCGTTGGTGATGTGTTGGTGGAGCTGAAGAGGAAAACGTGACATGCGTGAGTGTGTTGTGGGTGAGCAAGTGAAAAAAAACGTGAATAGTAGGAGTAGGCGTTGA
>JAOSBK010000001.1:27149797-27169932 GCA_027568895.1 Erythroxylum shatona | reverse complement strand
CATGGGCATTTGAGAACGAACATCTGTTCTTTGACAATGTCGAAAGACAAGCATGTGTTAAGATCACAAAGTTGATGATGATAATGTAAACGATCATATGTACAGAATTTTACCTGACGAGATAGGTCTGGTTTCATAGTTTTGAGTAAGTCTTGGGGTAATTGATTTCACAAACAGCATCATGCTGAAGAGAGAATAACATGCAAGTTTATTTTATGTTTAGAGTGGAAGAATGGTTATTTATAGGGTCAAGCTAAAGGTGAATTTTGAAACTTGTATGTACATGACATTTACCTGAAAATAATAAAGATTTTTTAATCTGCATAAAAGTCAAATAATAAAAAATGGGATCAAGTTAAGCCAAATCGAATTAGATATTATTTTATTATAATAGCAGCATTTAAGGTTAATTAAATTAATTTTAAGCCTAATCACATCGACTTTCTTAAATTTAAATATGATTTCAATTGTTACCAACTTTAACTTTTAGAATTGTCGGGTTGTTTGTTTCGATTAAGTCATAAAAATTTTAAAATGTGTAATTTTTTAATTTATTTTATTTTAATAATAGTAATAATATTATTATTATTATTAAATAAAATTATTAATTAACTGACTAATTTTTTTTAAATTAATTAATTTTTATAAATTAAAATAAAAATCAAAGTTGTGGCTAATAAAAAGAACCAAATTGGAAGAAGTCGATGACACAAATTTATAAAAAAAGTTGTGGGCAGTACTGATTGTGATGACTTGTCAACATCCACTCGTAGATTTGTCAACAAATTCGCATTTGTTAATTGTGCTCCTATCAACCGACAAATTCGCATTTGTTAAGGTTATTGTTGACTGTTGGCAGCAATCATTGAGACTTGAGATAATCTGCATAAAAGTTAAATAATAATTTTGTCGATTTTTTAAAAATGGGTTCAAGTTAAATCAAATTTTGTTTTTTAAGAATGGGATCAAGTTAAATCAAATTAATATATTTAATAACTTTTATTATTAAAGTTGATAAATTTATTAATTAATTGACTAGTTTTTCTAAACTATAATAAATTAATTAATTTTTATGTAATAATCTATTTTTAATTAAATTTTGATTTATTCAATGCATAAAATAGTCTCTTTCTTTAATTATATTTCAAAATTTTTAATTTTATTCAACTTTTACTATATTTCTATTTTGCGACGGTTTAATACGTGAAATTTTTAAATCTTAAACCGCTTATTTGATTTTTAAAATACTATAATAAATAAACACAATATCTAAAAAGGCTATTTAGATTTAAAAAGGTACTCAATCAGTACCTCCATAAGACATAATTTGATTTAACTTAATCTATGGTGGGGGGTCTGAAAAAACATAATTTGATTTAACTTAATCTATATATATAGATTTATCTTAATATCATCATTTAAGAATTAATTAAATTAATTTTAGACCAATTCAAAGATCCATTTTTTTATTAATTAAAAAATTAATTATATGGAAGTAAGACTCACTTTTTATTTAAAAATATAAAAATATTGTCATGTACATGACATTTATCTGACAAAGAGTTAACTCCATTAATTTTTTCATCCATTTAAGTTCTGTTCTAAACTTTAGGGTTAAATTTAAATGTTTCAAAATGTTACAGTTTAAGTTATATTTTGTTGTAAACATTGAGGCTTAAAATATACCTAAAGCACAAATTGTTAGGATTAGATTCAAGGAATCAATTATGACAAGTTGCAACAATTGAAGGAAGAAAAAGAAAAAAATTGAAATTTATTTTATAATTTGTAGAGGAAGAATGGTTATTATTTGATTGCTTACTAAATTTTCAAATTTTTTCTTTGTCTTCCTTCAATTATTAATTTGCCATTCTTATTTATAAATTATACAGCAATCAAATAATTTATAGTTTATAAAGCTAACTAAAAATATTAAAATGAATATCATAAATCATAATTACTTGGAAGTTGGAATTTGTTATGTATATGTTGACTTTTGGACTACGTGCAGAAGCAATCACTGACTCGTGATGATTTTTAACCCCCTCCAATGCACTTATGATTTTTATCACTCGAACTTTGTTAGGTTTAGGTTGTTTGGCACGCGTTCTACTTTTTTAAAATAGTCTAATAAAGTATCCATTCATCATAATATCATTGTTTACAATTTAATTAAATTACTTTTAAACCAAATCAGGTCAATTTTAAAAAATTTAAACATGATTTAAGTCAAATCAATTTAAAACTTTTTTTCTATTACACACCTAACGAAGGAGAAAAAACATGATGCTTGAAGTCAATACCCACTTATGTTGAATATTTTTTAACCACACACACACAACCTACTTCAACAAAACCTTCTGCTTTTTTTTTATGAATAAACTTGTAGATATCGAAAGGAGAAAGTCTAAATCCAAGCTATCAGGCTTACTCTATACATCCGGATCTTACAAGCCTTTCACTATCAGGAGGAATACAATCATATTTATCTAATAATAAAAAAGAAACGAAACAAGAAGGGGTAGTTTTCCAATGATGAAAGTTTGCATGTAATAAGGCTACCCAAGTTAAGGAGTGAGCCGCCATATTAGCAATCATGCGCGTCCATTGAAAGGACAAGTAAAGGAAGTGGCGCTTGAACACTACCAACAAACAATTCGATTCCACAACAACATGGATAACTTGTTTGTCTTTCAGCCACGAAAGTGCTTCTCTAATTAACATGAATTCAGCAATAATTGGGTCGAACAAAACCGAATAATGCCCGGAAAACGCAGCTACAACACTTCCCCTTTCATCTCTAAGAACAGCAGCGAACTCCGTTGCGTTTTGTTCGGTAAAGATAGCCGCATCAACATTATACTTCATAAAACCAGTCGAAGGTTGACGCCATTCTTCAGTATGAGGATGTAAATTACTACCTGAAATGCTAACTCTTTCGAAACTTCTCATAAAACTAAACCTTCTGTTGAATGCATTTTTTTATTAGAATGAGTGACTTTTTTTTTTAGTTTTTATATATAGTCATTAGATTTTATACATGTTTTACTTGCTAAATTATTTAGTTTCTCTTAATCTGCATTTATAGTAATTTTGTTTAATTTGAAAATTAAAAAATAATAATGAATAAGATTTTGGTTGAAAAAACCACAATTAAAATTTGGTTGAGAATGCACAGATTAAGATTATTATCTATTGTCTGCTGCCAGCTAGGAGGTCCAAAAACGCAGCCTTAACGCAGAGAGGACTAGCAAGGCTAAGATGCAATGGAACAGGGTTGATACTGGGTTGTTGGGACAGAGGATCAGCCCCCAATTTTTTTTGTTCTCCAGCTAAAACCTCTATTTGCTAATATTTCTCTTTTTTTTTGGGAAGAAAGAATTTAAGGAACGATGATAGGTTCCTTGCGAACAGACTTCCCGGCTTTAAGCTTAGGAATACCCATCCTTCTCATTGTAGAAGGAGTTAAGATTATGGCTCATCTTCCATATGAAATCCTTGGAAGCTTTTGGGACTTCACTGTCTTTTGTTTCCAACACCATTCGTAGCAACTCCACTTTGTAAATCTCTATTAGAGTTAATAAGGATCTCAGACTCAAGCTGGGAATGTATGATGTTCAACATTCCTCAGCTTTAGGGGGTGTTAGAGGATACACCTCAGCAAATGCCAGCTAATTTAAGTTAGTTTGCTATCTTGATTTTTGGACATTCTATTGGAGGCTATAACTTCTATATATGTACAGAATAACAATAATAATATCATAAATTTTCCCTCTAAAATATTCTTTTTGTTTTTCTTCAATTCCTTTGTCTCTCTTCATCAAAACACAATAATGAAGACAGAAGTTTCATCATCATTAACATGGTATCATAGAAGCAATTCATGTACATTCTGCTTCCGCAGGTGTTTGTTAAAATTTCTGAACAAATCTTCACAATTTGATTCTTTTCAATACGGAAGCCTCTAATGAGCCAAACTGGGTTCAAGCTATGAATAAGGAATTAGATGCTTTATATGCTAACAACACTTGGCTAGTTACTGATCTTCCTCTAGGGAAGAAAGCTATTTCTTGCAAATGGATTTACTAAGTTAACTCAACTGGTCTAATGGATTCTTTCAAAGATATAAAGCTCAGTTAGTTATCAAGGGTGATACACAGAAAGAAGGGGTGGTTACAATGAAACTTTTTTCCCTGTTGTCAAACTATCTACCATTAAAGCCGTCATTGGCCTTACCGCCTAAAGACATTGAAAGATTTTTCAACACTTACCGCCTAAAGACATTGAAAGATTTTTCAACTCGAAGTCAATAATGCTTTTTTACATGGGGATCTTAATGAAGACATCTACATGAAAATGCCTGAAGGCATTCCTAATCCTCATAATAAAGTTTGCAAGCTTTAAAAATCTCTTTATGGGCTCAAGCAAGCCTCTAGGCAATGGTTTGCTAAATTAATGACTTTCCTTAAGCTGCTAGGTTATGCACAATCTAAAAATGACTATTCCTTGTTCATTAAAAGGACTGCAGATCATGTGACAGTCGTGGCTATTTATGTTGATGATATTTTAGTCACTGGATCAGATGTTATTGAGGGACAGCAACTAAAGTCTCAGTTAGACTTTACTTTTGGTATTAAGGATCTTGGGGATCTTAACTACTTTCTTGGCTTTGAGGTGACTTATTTTCCTACTAGAATTATGCTTTCGCAGAGGAAGTTTGTTAATGAGTTGCTCAATAAAACCAATTCTTTCATTAAGACATTTGTTTCTACTACTCTTCCTTTAAATCTCAAGCTCGTTGTTGATTCTGGAGACCCAGTTTCTGATCCTACCTATTACAGAACCATCATTGGCAAGCTTAATTTTCTCACTCACACTAGGCCTGACATATCCTATACTATGCAGACCCTTAGTCAATTTATGCAAGCTCCTCAAAAGCCTCATCTTTTAGCCTTGGAATATGTTCTTAGATATCTTAACGGCATTATCCATCATGGTATTCTTTTGAAGGTTGCAGATCAATTACATCTTTAGGCTTTTAGTGATTCAGACTGGGCAGCATGTCCTACTACCATGAAGTCTATCACCGACTATTTGGTTCTTTTTGGTAATTCTTCCATCAGTTGGAAGTCTAAGAAGCACAACATTGTACCAAGATCTTTTGAGAAGCCTGAATACAGAGTCATGACTCATGCAGCATCTAAAATTACTTGGCTTGTCAGGCTACTTTCTGAATTAGGAGTGCAGAATTTGCAAATTATTGCTTTGCATTGTGACAATCAGTATGCCCTTCATATTGCCCGAAATCTAGTATTTCATGAACGAACCAAGCAGATCGAACTTGATTATCATTTTACTCCAGAAAATGAGCTTGAAGGTTTGATTTAGTTAACTTGGCGGATATTTTGACTAAAAGCACTCCTTTCTTATCAACACAAGGATCTCATGCTCAAGCTGGGAATGTATGATGTTCAACATTCCTCAGCTTGTAGGGGGATGGATGTTGGAGGATACACGTCAGCAAATGCCAACTAATTTAAGTTTGTTTGTTATCTTAATTCCTGGACATTCTGTTAGAATGCTATAACTCCTATATATATATGGAACATTCTGTACAAAATAATAATAATATCATAAATTTTCCCTCTCATGTATTCTTTTTGTTTTTCTTCTATTCCTTTCTCTCTCTTCATCAAAACATAATAATGAGGACAAAAGTTTCATCATTATTGACATAAAGCAATAAAATAATTTGTAATTATAGAGTGATCATTCTTATTTATAATTTATAAAGCAATGAAAATAAAAATATTATCATAATTGTTATTATTTAAATAATCCACATGTTTGTTATGGATTCTATTAGAGGGGCT
This sequence comes from Erythroxylum shatona, assembly GCA_027568895.1. Taxonomy (NCBI): domain Eukaryota; kingdom Viridiplantae; phylum Streptophyta; class Magnoliopsida; order Malpighiales; family Erythroxylaceae; genus Erythroxylum; species Erythroxylum shatona. Next base: position 27,164,059 of record JAOSBK010000001.1, on the reverse strand, counting down.
AATCCGTAGTGAATCAATTTACAATATTAAATATTATTCTTTCCTCGATTCATCGAGTCTTCATAACTTTTAACCCTTACTCCAATGCACTTATAATAACTTTATCTCCTTTTAAGTATAGGATCAAGTTAAGTCAAATTATGTCTTTTTTTATCAGAGACTGACCTGAGACTTTATTAGATTAAGTTGTTTGACACTAATCTATTTAAATTGTCTGACATACTTTGTTCACAAAGTAAGCAATATCTGGACGAGTGAAAGTAAGATATTGCAACGCTCTAACTGTACTTCTATACAGAAATATCTCAGCTTCTGACTATGATGTTCCTTGAGTCTTGGATAGCTGCACTGAACTAGCCATAGGAGTTGATATTAGATTGCAATTGGTCATCTTTGTTCGCAGCAGCAGGTCTGTAATATATTTTTGTTGAGTAAGAAGCAAACCATTCTTGACGTGAGATGTCTCAATATTGAGAAAATAACTCAAATTGCTTAGATATCTTAAAGCAAACTCTCTAGTCAGCTACTGAACCAACTTATCAGTACGAGTACTTCTGATGACTTGAAAATGAACAATGAGGTGTTAGCCTTCGAAGGTACAAATTCGAGCTCATGAAGTTTGGAACTCAACTATGAAAACCATGCTCTTGGAGCTTGTTTCAATCCATAAAATGCTTTCTCGAGCTTGCATACAAATCCAAGAAATTTTGGTTTTCATATCCTTGCGGTTAATGCATGTAAACTTCTTCCTGTAGAACACCATGAAGAAATGCATTATACACATCTACCTATCTAAGATTCCAACCATGAGCAACAGCAATTGAAAGGATGAGTTTGACAATAGTAGGCCTAACAACTGGACTGAATAAGTTAGTCTAAATAGATTGCGGCTTTTCTTATTCTATTGGTTAAGACAAGGGTCCATTAGAGCCTACGGCTACCATAGATTATATTCTGCGGAGCTTTACTCGAGCATAGTCTAATTGGTTAGAGTAATAATCTACGGAGCTTTACTCGAGGTTATCGAATAATTACGAATGGATTGACTAATATGTGCTGTTCACTGTCTGCTATAACTTTGTCCATAAGAATAAAAGAAATTTATATTTTTGAGTCTATGATCGAGCTACAATATCAAACAGGGGAGTACCTTGGCTAGGGTTTTTTTATATTATTTTCAATCTTTATTTTTTATTTCTTTCTGCGTGATTTCGTGTTTTAATTTTAATCATCCCCAAATCAATTCTTTTTATATTTTTATTTTTGATTTCGCACAAATAAATAATTACTACATTGGTCTCTGTGGTTCGACCCTATTCACCACTTTACTCTCTTAAGTGTTTTAGAGTAGGAATTTATTTTTGCTGGTTTGACACGCCATCACATATATGGAAGCAATTGGTGCATACATTGAGACAGAAGGCAAGAGTGAGAGGGACAAATGCTCCAAATATTTTTTCAATACGTTGCAATTAAAGATAATGATGGCAACAGCATAAAAGATGTAAAAGTGATCAAAGGGAAAGCATTTGGATTATTCTGGGGGCATTCAAGGCTTGAAAGGGAAGGTATGAATTTTTCAGGGAGGGCAAGATGCTCAAGGGAAAAACAAAACCTATTTGTGCCTTGTCCCTAAGACAAACCCTTTTGGCTTCAATGATTATAAAGCAATTGCATGTTGTAATATAATTTTTAAGAATATCCTAAAAATCCTAGCTAATAGATTGAAGAATAATGTCATAAAATTCATAAATCCAGGGCAAGGTGAGTTTATTAGTGGAAGGTACATATTGCTAGCATAGGAGATAATAGTAACAAATCTATCCAAAGATGTGCCTTAAGATTGATTTTGCTAAAGTGTATGATATGGTAAGATGGGGCTTTGTAGTAGATACAATAACCTATAAAGGGTAACCATGGAAACTTTTTGAATTGATAAAAGAATGTACGACCTGATGTTTTTCGCTATGTTAAGAACCAACTAAGATTTTTAGGGGAGGAAAAGGGCTCATACAAGGTGATCCTATTTCACTTTATTTATTTGCTACTGGAGACTCTACATAGAATCACAGTGCTCAACATTAAAAAAAAAAACAGGGTTTAAGTTTTATCATAGATGTGACAAATTAAGAATAACACATCTATGATGTTTTCCTATTCTTTAGTTGTTAATTGAGTATTCTTTAACAACGGTATGCCATGGTGTTTTCCCAATATTTAGCTTTTAATTGAGTATTATTGGCAACGATATTATTTAGAGTCAGGGTGGTTTGTAAGCCTATAAAAGGGCCATCTTCCTAACTAAATGTGAGTCATTCTTTACCAAATGTTTTAAAATATTTCATATTTTACAAAAACTTGAGAAAGGCAATATTTTAGTCATCCTTATAATAAAAATATTATATACCATAATGCATTTAAAAGTACATTAAGATGATCAATTTTTTTGTTATCATCAAAGTGACTTATATTTATATGTAAAAGATATGATTTGTAATGATTTTATCAATTTGATTAGCATAACATTTTGATTTATCTTATAATTACATTTCTTAATGTTTTAACTTATTAAGATTTTTAACTAAATATTAAATTTTAGAATTTATTTTTTAAGTTAGACATATGTAGATTAATTAGACTACAGTTTTTATTTCTAGTGCAGGAATAAAAGAAAATTTGTTTAATAAAAGAAAATTTGTTTAATAAATCATTGGGGAAACTATAAAGGATTTCAACAAGTACAGAACTAAAAAGTTTCTAATAAAGTCTTTCAATAAGTACAAAAATGTTTTTACAATGTTAGATATTCATCTTTTGTACAATAAGGAAGACTTGTGATAATTTGCATAAGACAGAGTGCCAAAACAACAACTTTGTGATTACAATTACATTATTATATTACAGTTCTAAAGTACTCTAGATGACTCTTGAATTCAAAGCTTTAAATATGATAGTAGCAACAATTTGCTTACAATCATATCTTTCTTTTAATGGATACTCTAAATTACTACTTACTTTGCATCTACAAGTAAACTAAAGGAATCAAAACAATCACTTGTAGGATCTTTTATCTCTATTGGGTGTTCGTCTATTTCAGTATCTTCATCTTCTATAACTTGTGAAGACAACTGAGGCTTTGGAGGCAATTCTAGACTTTCCATATCTTGTTCAAGCATCTCGATTACTCTATGCATAGGAGGTCGGCTATCAGGCTTCAATTGTATGCACCAAAGCGCCACCACAATTATTTTCTTTGTTATTTTGTTTTGTTCTTCTATAGCATGGGCCTCTCCAAGTTCTATGTACTTCCCCCTTTTGATTTGCTCATAAGCCCATGTAGGAAAGTAAATTTGGCTCGAATGGTCTGCAATTGCATTTAAATTCTTTCTCCTTCCCGCCATTTCCATCAACAACATCCCAAAGCTATATACATCAGCTTTGAAAGAGACTCCTCCTAGATGCCTATAGCACAACTCAGGAGCCATATAGCCAATGGTTCCTCTTGCACATGTTAGAGAAACAACTGTACTTTTTGTTTCACAAAGTTTGGCTATACCAAAATCTGAAACCTTTGGAATAAAATTTTCATCTAGAAGGATGTTATGAGGCTTGATGTCAAAATGCAAAATCTACATAACACAACCTCTATGCAAATACTCAATGCCACGAGCAACTCCAAGAGAAATTTCATACATCTTCTCTATACTGATTGAATTGCTGACTTCGGGAGAAAACAAGTATTTGTCTAGAGAACCGTTAGGCATAAACTCGTACACAAGAGCGTGCTTTGATCCTTGAACACAAAAACCAATGAGTTTCACCACATTGACATGGTGAATTGTTCCAATAGTACCGACTTCGTTAATGAAATCTTGGCCATTACTTTTGGAATTGCCCAACAATTTTATAGCTGCAAGACGACCACTTCGAAGTCTTCCTTTATATACAGAGCCATAGCCTCCTTGACCCAACTTGTCTTTGAAGTTTTTGGTTATCTTCTTGATGTCGGAATAAGAATATCGAATTGGCATGAAATCTCCTTGAGTTTGGAGGAACTCTTCAATATTATCATACATTGATAAGTGTCTCCTCCTCCACTTATAGATAAAAAATCCAACGACGAATGGACCCCCAAAGATAAACAACAACACATGATGTATAACTGTATACATAGAACATAAATTTACACAATTGAGATAAGGTAAAATTAATAAATTAATAAATAAAATAATTATAAAGTTTAATTCAAAATGTATAATTTTTAAAACATTATTCATAAACATTTTTTAATACTTAATATAATCATGAGCTCAATATTTTAAAAAGTCTATGTAGTTTTAATTAAATGAAAGATGTTCCTAAAAGTTTTCAATTAGCCGAATAATTATTTTTAACATTTTATTATATGAATAAAACCTAGGGAACCTGGAAATGAAAAAAAATCAAATCGAGAAATTAACATATGTAAAATTAATTGGAGTTAAATACAAGATTTAATATGAGAAATAAAGGCAAAAACCAAATGTTACTATTCTTATTTAGTTACACTTAAGATTACCATCTCCATCTTTTTTACAATACAAATTACGACGGTGATTAGTTAAAAAGAATTTAATTCACATTTAAGACTGCATCCATAAATTGCTATCAAATGAATTCAATTTTTTATTTATTTTGAAGAAATTTCTTAAAATAAATAAAATCAATATTATATCTCAATATTATAAGTATGATATTTGTTAATATTTAATTGTAATTTTGATTAGTTAAAATTAATCAAAACAGTTATAATCTAAATTAATTTTAATTAATAAATTTCATACATTCCAAACATTATCAATTTATAAATTTTTTAGTCAAATATTATACAAATAATAAAACTAATAATTCAACATTAACATATGTATCTTTTGTACCAATAACACAGGTAATAATAGTAAAATTATAATTCTTCAATATTTTCTCTATGAAAAATTAACTATTTTTAATATTAACCTCCTTTTGTTAATATATTTTTAATTTATAACTAATTTTATAATTTTTCCTCATCCTTATAATAACTACGATATATATTTTTCTAATTAGATTTTAAGAAATTAATACCTAATTTTTATATAAATTGCTGGCGTTAGTTAGAAATCAAATTCTAGTTATAAATAGGATTTATAAAAAAAATATTTAGTTTCTTCCTAATTCTGTCAATTTCAAAGATGTTTTTTTTATTTTTCTCTTAAATAGTAATATAAATAGAGAATATTTTTTAAATTTTGCTTTAAAATTTAATGATAATTATTTTAAGATTTAATGATAATTATGTCTGGAATTTTAAAGTCTTAAAAAGAATTCACAAGAATAGTAATAGCTACAATTTGAACTAATGATAAACATGCGAGATAAAATAAAGAAAAGAGTGAAAGCGGAGAAGAGGATTAACATACCTAGAGTAGTAGGAAAATCACATATTTGGCGATCTCCTTCAAAATTGCATGGATTATAAATGTCAAAATTATCACAGCAAAAATCATAAAAAGAGAAGTTGAAGCCAAATAGCAGAAAATCATGGACGTCTTTATAAGTTAGGTTGTTTCTATCACTTAGCAAACTCTCCTCATTTGAAACCGACAGAAGCATCTTCTTCTCTACACGGCACGAATCCTCCAAATCTGATACTCTAATACTATAGTAACTAACGACTACATAAGAATATTCATCTTTTAAGGAGTGAAAAGCAGAATAATTGCAAGATGAAGTTTCTATATACTTAAAGGAGTACTGCCAAGAATATCGAAAATCATTCGATAGATCACTGTCATATCTAACATCTTGTGCCACTGGATTCACACATTGCATGAAAACCCAATCCTCAGTATATTCATAATGGAATCCAATATATCCATAATTGAATCTAGACATAAACGGAGAGTCTAATAGATTCAGTGTTACAGGATGGCGAGGAAGTGAGGAGCAGTTGTCCTTTTGGACACCAATGTCCATAACTCGAATGCTAAAGTCTGTGTAATTGATTTCGCAGACGAGATATTTTGTAGAAGGCGGCAGGTACCATACCGTTTTGTGGTTGTCTTCACAATCAAGTTCAAACGATTTGTAACCGCAATCTTCAGAATCTGTTCTCAAGCGAAATGGTAATCTAATAGATATATCTCCACAAGAAGAATTGCAGTCGTTGTTGTGCACAATACAACTATGGTGTCCTACTAGTAGGAAGACCTCAAGAACAACTACGGCTACTAGTAGGAGATACCTATTGCAATTCATCATTGGGACAATCTAAGAAAACGAGGCTAGTTTGAATGAGTTGCAAGCTTTGGAGAAGGGAGAAGCATGCATTTGCTTTTGTATATCTGGAGAACAGCCGGCCAAAGTAGAATTTTTAGTTAGATTGGAATTAGTCAAATTCACGTGTGCAGAAGAATGATCCCAAGTCGCCTAATGAAACAGAAAAGTTGATGATATGTTATTTTCTTGGCCCTTTCCTCTTTTGAGTTGAGCCACAAGTGTCATTTCCAGGTCTGGATAACTACTTTACTTATTTGACGGTGTAAGTATTCATTTTCCAAGGAAAGTCGAACGCATTTTTCTCGATGTGCAATCATTCATCCCACTTAATGACCTATTAATGTAGAAGACGATTCATAACGATGGATGTAATTATCATTTATGATCTTTATCAAAGTTTTAAATTACTAATCACATTTTAATTATGATTATGATAATTATAGATTATATTCATTAAATTATTTGAGGTTTTAATTTTTGTTAATAAAAATGTCCATTCTGAATGTACTAATTAACTACTAATAAATAATTTAAAATTAATATTTATTTTAAATAAAATTTAATTATTAAATCAAATTTTATTTGAAATATATATATTTGAAGATATTATAAATTTAATTATATCTAATAATAATTGTTAAACAGAATTAGATTATTTATATTTTATTAGTAATTAATTTTAGTTAATTGAATGTATAATATTAAGTTAAGATTCATAATAAATATTATTACTATATTAAATTATTAAATAATATATATTTAGTTGATATTAAATCAAATTATAAAAACAAAAAATGAAAAACAAAAAATATTTTTGTATAAAATTTAAAACTATAAGAAATTAAAAAAAACAAATTTTTTTATCAAATTTAAAAAACAGATATTCTACTTTGTTTTATTACATAAATGGCGGTCAAAAATATAATAAGAAAATCATCGTACCTTTTTAATAATTAATCATAAATATATTATTATCTCAATTTACCCCAAAAATTATGAGAAAATATTATGGAATCAAAATAAAATATAAATACATGTATTTTACTATTTGACTACTAATAAATATCTTCTTATTGTAATATTATCCTTGTAATTATTTTAATCTCTTAATTTGTAATATAATTTTCTAAAATGATAATGTTATTTTTAATAAAAGATTTGTGGTGAACATTCATTTGAGAACATTAACTAAATTTTTTCTTAAATTATAAACTACGAGGTCGATTCATTGGATCAAATTTAGGTATTTTTTTATTAGATCTAGGTCTGGACAATTCAAACCTGAACTCAATTAAAAAAGCTATTATTTTTTACTTTTAATTTTAAAAATTATTTTAAATGACCAGTCTATTGTCATCCTTAAATAAAGACCCAACAAAATCTCGCTAAACTGGGAGTTTGGATTTCTCTTAAATTATACTTCTTACAATTAAAAAATATAGCTAAAAAATTCTTGTTATACAGTGTGTGTGACACTTTGGTTGACTATGGCAGTTTGCCAGCCACGATCACAAGTTTCTTAACATGGTCAAACCTCAATTATATCGTTTAGATTATGCATTACATGATCCAAGACTCATCATTTTGTTGGATGATTCTCAATTACTTTTTTTTTTCAAATGCAATGCGATCATGAAATTAACATTTTAAAAATTAAAATTAAAATTTTAATGATTATTCTCAAATTGAAAGAGCATGAGAATCAGCTTCACATGGCACAAAATCTCCATCGAAATTGGCTCACTGTGTAATCCCAACGAGGAAAGTAGTGGTGCAGCAGCGACGAAGAATTGTTTAAAGAGTGATCAAAATCTAATTGCAGAATAAGTCATATGCTTCGGATAATAAGTTCCTATCTTATTTTTTTAAATTCCATTGATACATTTATGTGAGACTATACAAATTTGTGGGCAAAATTAAGTGATACATAATTGAAACACTTCAACACGAATAAGGTGCTCCGACCTGTGTAGTTCAAGATTTCACATAAAAAGACATATTTGCTTTAGCAAGAATTTGAAAATCATTTTAGTTGAGTTTGTGTTTTGATTTTGAATGTTTAATTTGATAAGTTATTTATCTTAAATACCTTATATAAGATATTCTCAAAATCGTATTAAATAATCATTAAAAAAGTATTATGATTTTATTGATATTTTTAATAGTAGAACTGGAATTTTTGGTTTCATATAATTCATTTACAAATTCAGGAAATTGTAAATTTTAAAATAAAAATTAAAACAATGAAAGTATTAAAAAACCCTAAAACTGAAATTTAATAAAAATAATAAATGATTAGAATTGTAAATGTAAGCCTAATGAATTTGAAGTAAAGGCTTAAGTTTTAAAAAAATTAAAAATAATAGACTTTAAACAGTATTTTCAGAAAAGATAGTTTTTAATAATAAATTAAAAAATAGTTTTTATAATTTTTAATGTGTTACTTAATTTTTAAAAAATATCCTCAATATTTTAGTTTAGGTAAGTCTGGTATAATTCTTTGATTTCATAATCCCTGTGAGACTATTTTCAACTAACCAATTAAAAATGGTAGAATATTTAATAATTAATTAAAGTAAAAATCAAAAGATTGAAAATAATTTAATTCAATGATTAAAAAATTCGATTGTAAAAACATTAAATGGTTTACTCTTTTAGTTGAATTTTTAAATTTCTGATTCAATTTATTTTAATAACTATTGTGATTAAAAACTGATCATTTTATTAATTAATAGGCCAATTTTTGTCGATTAATAAACCCTGTCTTTTATGTGACCATATTAACTATATTCGCACTTAGTATCTTACAAATTATATTATTACGAATAAACTGTTTAATAAATCAATAATTTATAATTAAATACTAAGAATTGCAGCCATTGTTGTGCGCAATACAACTATGGCGTCCTAATAGGAAGACCTGAAGAACAACTACGGCTACTAGTAGGAGATACCTATTGCAATTCATCATTGGGACAGTCTAAGAAAATGAGGCTAGTTTGAACGAGCTGCAAGCTTTGGAGAAGGGAGAAGCATGCATTTGCTTAATTATATCTGGAGAACAGCCGGGTTGATTGACTTGTGAGCCCAAATCGTCTCGTAAAAAAAGAAAAGTCGATGATATTTTCTTTACCCTTTACTCTTTTGAGTCGAGCCACAAATGTCTTTTCAACTTTACTAAAGTCGATGATACGTTATTTTCTTTACCCTTTACTCTTTTGACTTTTCCTTACTTATTTGACAGTCTAAGTATTTATGTCCATACGTGGAGCCGATGCAGATAATTTTCCTTGATATGCAATCACTCAATCCACTTATTTTCAACGTTTGAATAATCAAATTGGTTCAGTCGGTAGTTAGGGAACAGCCCAGTTGGTAGTTGTTGGTGACCATATTACTTGAGCAGAGAAACATATGAGTTAATAATTGATAATATGATATAATCTTTAGATATACAAAAGTCTTTATATTTTTATATCAAATTAAATTTATGTTAATTTATTTAATGAATTAAATGCAAGCTTTGAAGTAAATACCAAAATACGATTTTTTGCATAATTAGCTAAGTTATTTTTTTCATGTATGAAGTATTATTTATTTTATGAAAAATCCTTATCACATTAAGATGTTGAGAAGACATATTTTTACTCTTATCAACATGGTAAGTATATTTTTAGTTATCTAAGTTAAATGACAAGAGTATATTTTTAGTTATCTAATTTAACTTAGATTCTTTGTTTTAGCTCCTTAACAACTAATTCTTTTATCTTAATTTTTAAAATCCATAAAAATGATTTTACTCTTTTGAGTCGAGCTACAAATGTCTTTTCAACTTTGCTAAAGTCGATGATATGTTATTTTCTTTACCCTTTACTCTTTTGACTTTTGAACTTTACTTATTTGACAGTCTTAGTACTTTTGTCCATAAGTTGAGCTGATGCAGATAATTTTCCTTGATATGCAATCACTCATCCCGACCTGACGATAGAATTATCATTTATTATCTTTATCAAAGCCTTAAATTACTAATCATATTTTAATTATGATTATGATAATTATAGATTAATAAATATAAATATAATTATACTTATATATAAAAAGTTACTATAAATCAAAATAACATTTAAACTTTTATACAATTACAATTATAATTATAATCTTGCTTGGAACCATATTTCATAATTTGATTTAAATATAGAAGAAGTTCTTAAAATATATATTTTTCCAGTTCTGAAAGATCAAAAAACTCTCGAGAAGTTGATGTAATGGTGCGTGAGAGTATTTTTTATGGATTCTTAGCAAACTTTTTAACAATGTAGTGTCAGGAGACATATCAAATCTGTTAAAACTTCGACAAACCTAAGTTGCCTAGGTATTCAGCTTTCAGAAATGAATGAAGATGACCAAATTAACAGGGAGCTATGTACTCTTTAGATGAGGCTCTCTCAGAATGTAACCAGCTCCAAACCAGAGTATCAATTAGTGTCCAAGGTCTAATCCCTGACAAGGGACTTTAGCTTCAATCTCTTAATTTCTAAGGAATGCTGAATGCACACTAAGAATTTATGATCCTTGGAAGTTGCCCCCTTGAGTAAAGCAAAAAGGATTGCTAAATCTTGCTAATTTGAGCATAAATCTCTTCATAATACACTTACTTAAACATCTTAGATAATTTCCACACAGGTGCCACAATCAAAAACACCAAAATTGACTACTGAGTTTTGAACCATCATTTAAATTTGTGCATAAGGATCTCAGATTAAGGTGAACCTCTCTTTCAATCTTTTCAAAATTAGTGACATAATGATGCATATGTTTTAATTAATATTTCCAAATCATACAACTTCCAAACTCTAAATAGAGCCACCCATGATTTCTCTTTCTTTCGCTTCTTTTCGTATGAAAGACAAAAACATATTCTCTTATCGTTGAAGGTATCTCTGATAGCTATGCATAATGGTTTAAGCAACTACCAGAGAGCTATGCAACCTTCAGTAGTCCTCTCTTCTCTGATCATTCTTCTAGTGAAATACACCTAAGAATGGAGTTGTATGGAAGGAAGGCACCATTTAAAATTTTAAATTCCTTACCCAATCACTTAGAATTTGTTGTGGTAGTAAGACAAGGCATTCAGAAGGAAGTTACAGAAACCTCATTGTTTCAATGTATAAGGAAATTGCAATTTATTAAAGAAGGATAGAAAGGAACATCAAAGGACAAATCAAACCTTATGAAGATGGATATGAGAGAAGCTATAAAGGTTCTTAAGTAATGTTAGGAAGATATGGAAGTTGATCAAACTAACCCCATTAAGAAGGAAAGAGAGCAAGCTAAGTTGGTGACATATATGGAAGCAGTTGGTGTATACAATTCTCAGTTGAGATAGAAGGTAAGAGTGAGAGGGACAAATGTTACAAATATTTTTTCAATAAAATCCAAAAGAGAAGGAATCAAACCACGATCGTTATAATTAAAGATAATGATGACAAAAACATAAAAGATGTAAGTGTGATCAAAGGCAAAGCATTTGGATTATTTTGGGGGCATTTAAGGCTTGAAAGGGAAGGTAGATGCTTTTTCAATAGAGCTAATAAGCTCAATTAAAGATTATGTTCAGATGCACCAACATTAAGCTTTGATTAGGGAGGTTACAAGTGCAGAGATTAAGGAGACAATATTTTACTTCATTCAAATGGATTTAATGTTAGATTTTTCCAAGCTACATGGGAAGAAATTGGGTAGGTGATAATCAATGTAGTTAAGGAATTCTTCAGGGAGAGCAAGATGTTCAAGGAGATTAACAAAATCTATTTATGCCTTATCCCTAATACAAACTCTTTTGTCTTTAATGATTATAAACCAATTGCATTTTGTAATATGATCTATAAGACTATCTCAAAAATCCTAGCTAATAGATTGAAGAATAATCTCATAAAATTCATAAATACAAGGCAAGGTGTGTTTATTAGTGGAAGGTACATATTGCTAGCATAGGAGATTTTTAAAGCTTACAATAGTAACAAATCTATCCAAGGATGTGCCTTAAGATTGATTTTGTTAGAGTGTATAATATGGTAAGATGGGGCTTTGTAGTGGATAGAATACCCAAGGAAATGTTTTGAATGGATAAAAGAATGTATGACCTTGATGTTTTGCGCTGTGTTGATAAATGAAGAACCAACTAAAATTTTTAGGGGAGGAAAAAGACTCAAACAAGGTGATCCTATTTCACCTTATTTATTTTCTATTGAAGACTCTACACAAAATCACAATGCTCAACATTCAAAAATAAGCAAGGTTTAAGTTCTATTATAGATGTGACAAATTAAGAATAACACATCTATGATGTTTTCCTATTCTTTAGTTGTTAGTTGAGTATTCTTATCAATAGTATATCATGTTGATTTTCTAGTCTTTATTTGTTAATTGAGTATTATTAGCAACGGTATTATTTAGAGTCACAATTTGTAGGCCTATAAAAGGGCCATCTTCCTTAATAAATGTGCATCATTCTTTACCAAGTTAATAAAAACTGTTGTATTCTGTTTTCTTCAAAGACTTGGAAAGTTTTCCAAGCTGTGTATTTTCTACATTTGGTATTAGAGCCAATAGTAAAAGTCTTGTTGGAAGAATTTTCCTTTGGCAAGATGAGTGAACTTCAAGTCATTGGCTGAATAAAAAAGCTCAATAATCAAAACTACAATTCTTAGTCTACATGTATGAGCTTGTACATGCAAGGTCAAGATTTGATGGAGGTCGTCAACGGAAATGAAGTTACACAACTAGAATTAGAAGATGCAAATAGTACCTAGTGGAAATGGAAGATTAAATCTGGCAAAGCGATGTTTGCTTTGAATACAACAATTGAAGAAGATGTGCTAGAGCACATTCGAATTGCCACATTCCTAAAGAAGCTTGGGGTCCTCTCCAAGCTATTTTCAAAGAAGAATGATACGAGGCTTTAACTTCTAGATCGAGTTATTTTCGATAGCACAGCACGACATGACAATTGCTCAATACTTCCACAGAGTGAAGTTATTATGATGAGCGATTTTTGAATCAGAACCACAAGCTCCAATCGGAGAAACAAGGATGAAGCGAATAATCTTTCATGGTTTGAATTGTTGTAGTACAGGGATGGCAAAATCAACCATCACTTTTTGAGTCCAAAAATTTGCTAGCTGGTCAAAAAGCTCCAGCTAAGCAAATGGGAGGAACCTCGTTGAATGAAGAAGAAGCACTCTAAGCCAACATAAGTAAAGGGAGTTCCAAGCAACAATTTGTGGGTAGATCGAAACAATGAAGATAAAGTGAAGGGGCATCAAGATAGAAAGAGTGATCATGCTGGAGGATTAACAAAGAACAATAACATCAATAAGAAATTAGAAGAGAAATGTTACAATTATGGAAAGAAGGGTCTCATGGCAAAAGCTTGCTAATGTTTTTAATTATTAAATTTTTTTAACTAAATATTAAATTTTAGAATTAATTTTGATGCTGATATGTGTCAATATTTTCTAAGTTAGACATATGCAGATTAATTAGATTGCAGTTTTTATTTCCAGCGCAGGAATCAAAGAAAATTTGTTTAATAAATCATTGGCCAATACTTTTTATAGCTGGAAACTATAAAGTATTTCAACCAGTACAAAACTAAAAAGTTTCCAATAAATGTTTCAGTAAACACAAAAATGTTTTACAATGTTAGATATTTGTCTTTTGTACAATAAGGAAGACTTGTCACCAACATACATCCGATGTGGTACAGTTAGAAACAAAATTGTTTGAAAGTAGAAAATAGTCCAAAACAGAAATTTCCTTTTTAGAAAGAGATAACATGTGAGATTTACTTCAGATTTGGCAATTGAAATAGCAAAAAGTTTTCATTAATATTTTCATAAAATGTAAAATTTTATTAATTTTTCTATTTTAAGACAACCATTATTCATCTTGCAGAAAGTAACA
>JAOSBK010000001.1:27015708-27032045 GCA_027568895.1 Erythroxylum shatona | reverse complement strand
TGAATATTTAATTTGTTAAGTTATTTATCTTAAATACCTTATATAAGTCATTGTATATTCTCAAAATCGTATTAAATAATCATTACAAAAGTATTATGATTTTTTTTTGATATTTTTGATAGTAGAACTTACGGAATTTTTTGTTTCATATAATTCATTTACAAATTCAGGAAATTGTAAATTTTAAAATAAAAATCAAAGCAATAAAAGTATTAAAAACCCTAAAACAGCAATTTAATGAAAATAATAAATAATAAATAATAAAGGCTTAAGTTTAAAAAATAAATTAAAAACAAAATTTTAATGTCTAAATTGTGGAAATTTTCTAAAATATTGAAAAAAGAAAAAGTTGAGCTACTTCTTCTGAAATAGGTCAATAATTAGTTCTCTCAGCTTAAGACTCAGGGCAGGAGTTGGTATTAGAGGGAGAAGGAGAAAATTAACATATTATTTTAAAAATAATATATTTTAAACAGTATTTTCAGAAAAGATATTTTTAATAACAAATTAAACAATATTTAAAGTTTTTATAATTTTTAATGTGCTACTTAATTTTTTAAAAATATCCTCAATATTTTAGTATAGGTAAATCTGGTATAATTCTTTGTTTTCATAGTTTTGTGACGCTATTTACAACAAACCAATTAAAATTTTTTAGAATATTTAATAATTAATTAAAGTACAGATCAAAAGATTGAAAATAATTTAGTTCAATAATTAAAAAATTCAGCTACTTCAACATAAAAACATTAAATCATTTAATTTTTTGATTGAATTTTTAAATTTTTTGTTCGATTTACTTTAATATTTCTTTTATTAAAAATTGATCATTTTGTTAATTAAAAACAGACGCCATAGTAGTTGCACGTATTCTTAATGCTACACTGGTAGTACCAGAATTGGATCATCATTCCTACTGGAAGGATGATAGGTGAGTTTGGATAGTTTACACGGTTACTTGTAACCGTGTAAAAAGAGATCAATATCACAGTTTATGAACAAGGGTAAGCGAATGGTTGAGAGAAATGTTATTAATTTGGAAAGCTTTTATTGTTTCTGCTCCAAAACTGCTTCCTACAGTGAATTTTGATTATCTTAGTACTAAAATTTGTTTCCTTGTTCTGCAGTGTCGTCAATATTTTTGATGTTGATTGAATCGTTTCTTACCTTGCTAAAGACGTGACAGTTGTGAAAAGAGTTCCAGATAAAGTAATGCGGTCAATGGAAAAAGCTCCATATACAATTCGTGTCCCTAGAAAGTCACCTCCTGAATACTATTTGGATCAAGTTCTACCTATACTATTGAGGAGACTGGTAAATAGTTTGCTTAACTTGTGCTTTCTTACTCCTTTTTGGTTCTATGTGGATCATTTTTACCATTCACAATATATATTCTATCCCTCAATTTAAAACCAGTGTCACTTCTTCTACAGCAAAGTTGTTATGACTGGTATTTTTCTTATCAAGAATTATGAGAAGGAATATCTTCCCCTGTCCATTTTTTCTATCCATATTCAGGTAGATACAGAGAAACATGAGTTTGTTTCCCTGCCCTTCTTTTTTATCCATACTCTAGAAACAGACACCTTTATTTCCTGATACCAGACTTCGATTCCTCACCTTATATGCTAGGAAGCTTCATATGCAATCTTATCATCTTGACCGAAAATGGTCCCACTGGCAACGGTGACTGAATCCTATCACCACTTTATCATTCTTGATTAGCAAATGGAGCTTTAACATGACACTTGCAGAGGCAGCTAATGAACTTTAAAATTTTGCAGGTTGTTCAGTTAACAAAGTTCGACTATAGGCTTGCTAATGACCTTGATGAAGAGCTGCAAAAGCTGCGATGCCGGGTCAATTATCACGCATTGAGATTTACAAGGCCCATACATGAAATCGGTCAGACTATTGTAATGAAAATGAGGACGATGGCTGGACGCTTTATTGCAGTTCATCTGAGGTGTGTCTTATATTACCTGAAAATGCTTCAATGAATGATCTGTTTGAACTTCACTGGCATTTCAAGATAAGCATTTGTTAGACTGCTACATATGTTGGATGCAGATGCAACACCTGCTACCTTCTGTATACGCATATTTCAATCTCAGTTTCAGGTGCATAAAGAGGAGAAGAAAATTAAACAATAGAGATACTTTTGTGAGGTGCATTAAATGGATTTCTGGTTCTAAACTAAGGAGGGCCATAAAGCTCTTTCTGTCTAGAGTCTATGCCTATGTACTCTATTTATGGGTCATAATCACCTTTTGAAGTCCTCACAGTAGTTAGTGTTCAGCTATATTGCTATTTTATCCAACCAACAATTTTTCTCGAACTTATATTGCTGTATTGCTATTTTCCGACTGAGACACGATGAATGCATATAAAATTCTACTTCTTAGTTTGTCTGCGCACATAGTTATCTCTCTTTTGGCTAAAACTTTATGAATTTCAGGTTTGAGCCTGATATGCTTGCCTTTTCGGGATGTTATTATGGTGGGGGAGAAAAGGAGAAATTTGAACTTGGTGAAATAAGGAAGAGATGGGAAACACTTCCGGTGAGATTCCTATCCTTTATGACCTTTCACTCATTAAGAGATAGAACGATGCATGCTCTCCGTGTTTTGTTACGATGCTAGATATTGCTTTTCTCCTTTCGGTCACCCTTAGAAATCGTTGAATTATGGTTCTTGTGTTTGCCATCTTATAATCTGGTAAAAAGTTTGTTCCTTTGCAATATCTCAGGATTTAAGTGCTGAAGATGAGAGAGCAAGGGGAAAGTGTCCACTTACTCCTTACGAAGTTGGTTTGATGCTGCGTGGCCTCGGTTTTGCCAATGACACGTATCTTTATGTTGCTTCTGGGGAAATATATGGTGGAGAAGAGACTTTACAACCCCTCAGAGAACTCTTCCCTAACTTCTACACGAAGGAGATGCTTGCCGGGAAAGAACTGAAAAAGTTTCTTCCATTCTCTTCTCGCCTGGCAGCTATTGATTACATTGTTTGTGATGAGAGTGATGTCTTTGTGACAAACAACAATGGTAACATGGCCAGGATTCTTGCCGGCCGAAGGTGAGATACACGGCTTTTCTACCATGCTTTGACTTTGGGAAGTAGTTTAACTATATTGTTGAATAGGCTTAAAATGGAAAGAGAATTGAAACATGATTTGTGTTATTGAATAGTTATTTCCAATCAGCTTTAGTACTAAATCAGCTTGTTCATGTATCATCCTGTATTTAACCGGTTTTGCTGTGTCTCATATGATGAACACAAGGAGATACGCAGGGCATAAGAGGACCATCAGACCTAATGCAAAGAGACTGACTCCATTGTTCATTGCAAGAGAGAAAATGGGATGGAAGGAATTCTCAAGAAAGGTTAAATCAGTACAGAGGGGATTCATGGGAGAGCCTGATGAGATGAAACCTGGTCGAGGTGAATATCATGAGTATCCAGCATCTTGCATCTGTGAGAAACCATTCAGAAACAATGATGCCAGGGAGCAACAGCTTCCTATCCTGTGAAATTCCATGGCAAAGCAGGGAAGAAGTACATGTGAAGGATGAAATTATTATCTCATAGGCTCTGACTAGAAGTGAACACTGTTGTTGTAATAATCTTAATTTGTAGTCTAAAATGGAACTCTGTACAGAAACTTAGATGAGCTGCAATTGTTTATACATGACTCTCTAGGAAAGTGTTGTGGCATGCAAATCAGAGTGGGGCCATCATGAGATTGATGCACTCCATGTATAATCAAGTGGTAGATTCACTAAAATTTGAATACGTTGTGAAAATAATTAAAATTAGTTTGTAAGGTATATGTATCTAATTATGATATTAAAATTTATTTATAAATATCGAATATGGTTAATTTTTATTAAATTTAATTGTTTTAGTAAAGATCTTGTAGTATGCACTTTTACTTTTAACTAGAAGAGAGGTAATTTTCAATTAACGCACGAGAGAAAGAAAAAATATAAATAAATAAATAATTATCATCGTTATCCTCGTAAGATTACTAATTCAAGGTAGCTAGGTATAAAAAGGCTTAGCTCAAATTCGTAATGCTTTCCTATTTATAAGTTTAGGGTAATTACAAGAGGAAAGGGTTAAAAAACCTACGAGAAATACAAGGATTTCTTTACGAGAGATCCCTTATCTGAATCTAAATACGCCAAAGTTTTCTATTGCAGTTCATGTTCTTGGTAAGTTACAACATTGTCGTATCATTTTTTATTATCTCCTCCTAATTTTTCTTAGGCATTTCTTTTTTCTTCTTATAGTTTCTAAATATGATATTCTCGCATCTTCTCGTTAAAACGTCTTGTTGTCTCCTTTTAATATATCCAAATTACCTAAGTATTGTCTTTATTAATTTGTTAATAATATTAGCTACCATTAATTTATTTGTTATTATTATATTCTTGACGTTATCTCTCTTAGTAAGGTTGTAATCTAACAAAGCATCATTATCTCCGTCATCATTAGACTATGACTATGCACTTATTTGATGGGCCAACGTTCTGTCTTATAAAGCACGATTGACCTACTTATTAAACGATATAATTTACCTTTAAGCTTAAGTGGTATCTTCTTACAAAACTCCTAATGTACTTCTCTATTTAAGACACCCTAATCTGATTCGATGGAATATATCTTCACCAATCCCTTTATTGCTTTGAATGACATATCCTAGATATTTAAAACACATCTTTTGCTCTTTACGTCCGCATCAATAACTATCTTATGTCCCTAAAAGTTACACTTCACATTCTTTGTCTTAGCCTAAAATGCTCCGACTCTAACTAACGGATCCTTCCAAAAATTTAATTATTTTAACTCTGTACATTAAATGTTTATAATATTTTATTACTTCTTAACGTACTTGATTGTTTTAAAGTTAGTGCGTATTTAATATTAAATAATAAATTTAAGTTTAAAATATGTAGATATTATGTACAAAATAAAAAAATACATGTGATAATTTAAAATATTAAATAAAAATATATAAAGAATTATAGTTTTAACATGTAAAATATTCCGGTTAAAATAACTCTAGATTTCAAAAACACATTAAATAAATTGATATTATTATTTTTTTCTTTTTGCAAAAAATTGATGTTAAAGCCCTTTAACAAATTGTTTTTAAGATTACATGTATATTTAATCAGTTCAAATTGTAAATTAAATTAACATTCTAAATAGCAAATACTAATAAATATTAACTAGTTATTACTAATTCCATTTTTAAAACGTCAAAATGCAAAAGAATCTTTTAAAAAAGGTTAGAATGTGACTTACACCTTTCCTATAAACTACCATTTATTTAAGTTAATATATGCAATAGAAATTAAAAGAATGACGCGTAGGAAAGGAAGAGCGTCGTTTGATTCAAAACGTGTCTGGTTCTGAAGTGATCCAATCATTGCAAGGCTGCACTGAAACTAACACAATCTTTCCATTCATTTTGACCTTCAAACTAAAGATGATTTGATTGCTGAGCATTTTCCGGCAAATACCAGGGAGTTACTCCAACAAAATTGGGAACTACACATCCAGCACATGCCCTAAGAAGGACCGGTGTGCAGACAATCTAACAACCCTTGCTATTCGTACCGACCCAAGAATACGTTATCTTTCGTAACCTCCAGTGTCCGTTATGGCATTCCTCCTTCGGGACAAACAAGGAGGAGCTGTCGGCTAACTAGTTTCTTTTCAATTTTTTTATCCCTTGTAACAAAAACAAAAAAAGATGATTTGATTGCTCTACTTATAGATCAGATCTTCTGCTCCGTTAACTAGTTCCTACCATATTATATTAAAACCACCTTACATAAACAAAATTAAGTGACAGAAGATTGGAAAAATTAAGTAACAGAAGATTAGAAGATTGGAACACCGCGACGGAACAGGTGCTCCAACCCCATCTACCTCAAGGGTTTCATGATTATCAATGGCTGTACAATGCAAGTGGAATTCATGACTCCATTGAAAGAGAGACTATTAATTGTTAGGGTAACTGTTCTCAGGTAATTCAACTTGAAATGATAATTCCAAAAGGTGTACATTAAAAGATTAACGATCAAGATTAACTGCTAAAAGAAGAATTTCAGTATACAAACAAACAGTTACAGTAACTGCCTAAAGAGAGGAGAGGAGAGGAGAGGAGAGGAGAGGAGACCAAGTCATAATGGTGAACAAGCAAGCTACAATAGATAAAAATATAATATGACTATGAACATCTATCTGCTAGTGCTACATCTCAACAGAGGAAGCGATCATTTCTTCCATTCAATCCTAGCTAGCTAGCTATCTCCACTACTATAAATATAAATATACATAAAAAGCTACTCTGCTGTCTTTGGTCATCCAGCCAACGAGGATTCGTTTCTTTCAATTTGGATGTCACGTTTTTAGCAACTCCTTTTCAATCATGCTTATTTCCTGCCGTAATGGAGCAGTTAGATTCATACATGTTTTGAGGGCATGCACATGCAATTGATTTAGCTCCACAATAAATATAGCAGACGGTAAAAGATTTGAGATCATACCTCTGGAACCAATCCTACTTTTCTGACTTTTATCATGCGAAGCAGAAGGAATTTTTGAAACCATCAATGAGCTCTGTAGGCCTTCTAATAGCTGTAAACAAGGATATAAGCTCTTCAGGTCACTCACTCCAAATGCATATACATTTTCAATATTGAACCAAAACCATCAACCACAAATGCGGCAATAAAAAACCTAACAAGTGTCTGAATTAAAAGACGTTAAACATCTTTTATGTGATTACTCTCTAAATGACAAAAAGAATAAGAAAGAAGTTATCCAGAAGTGCATCTTAAGATTGACCAGCTAAGCTTTTCAATAATATTTAACAGAAATAAAGTAAAAAGAGTACATCAAGCAAAGAGTTGAATAAGATTATGAACATATCTACCAAGTAAATAATGGTTTAAAGCAAGGAATTCCAACAAAATTGATTTTGTCATAGGCTTATAAATACTAAATCTTAGCGCTTACTCTTGATGTTGGTTGAATTCTGCGGTTGGATCTCCGAGGCTCAACATCAATTGCTGATTTTGAAGTATGACTACTGAAAACTTTGTCCTCCTCAATTTTTCCCAACCTTCCACCCGCAGGGGCAAGTTTTCCTTTGCTTACCCTTTCAGGCTTAGCATTGGATGATATTTTCTTGGAGGGCAGAGAAAGTGAAGAAAACAAGACTGGGCCCTCGTCTCCCTCAGAGCCAGAAAAGGATTGCATGTCCACGAGGTTATGCTTCTCTGAAGTATTTTCAGCATGGCTCGAAGAATCTGTGGTCTTTGCAATATGATCTGCACTAGGACGTTCCGCTGTGGAAGAAACCTGTGCACTCAATAAATTGTCTTTTCGAGAAGAAATTGTTCTAGCAGAAGCATATTGGGGTTTTCCAGACTTGAGAACTTTGGGCTTGGGGATGGCAGCTTGCTTTTCATTTGCTTCAACTTTAGAAGTATTTTTCCATCCTCGTGATCCCGACGGTTGAGGTCTCATAGGTCTAGTGAACTTAGCCGAATAGTTTGGTTCATTAACCTTACCACTTCCATCTGAAACATAATGCTTGCTTACTTCCATGAATTTTCTTTTCTTTCCAGGCTTAGGTACTCCAAAAACCACTCGTGATCCTTCTTTCTGCAGGCCAGTCCGAGTCATTCTCAATGTATCTGGTTTGTTGTTATCTCTATTGATCTTTCCAATGTTAAATATTCTCTCATCGGCAGAAATATCCAGCAACCTTGGTTCATTAGGTTTATCTGATTCCTGAGAATCAACTATTTTGGGCACCTTATCCTTTCCCTTGGCTTCCACAGCAGGGCTTCGTACTCTTTGTCGCTTCTCCTGTGGTGTATCACCCTGAAAAAGCCAAATTGTAGATACACTGCAACAGTAAGGAAAAGTCTAAAGCAAAACCAGGGAAAATAGTAGTGGGAGGGCTGTGGAAAGGAAAGAAGAAAGACAAAATTAACAAGTACCACATGAGTAGGATGACCAGTTTCTCTCAAGCTAGACCATTCAATCCATTCCCCATCTTTCCATATAAGCGATGACCTGAGATGCCAGGCTCTGACTACAGATGTTTCATTTTGGGCTGCAACCAAAGAAGCAGAAAACTCATTTCAAGTAGACAAGCTCTGTTAACAAACAATAGAGTCGCATTTCCAGGTTCTAATTATCTTAAATTGCATCTCTGGTTACAAACCTGGAAAATGGACAGTGAACATAGTCTCATCTTTAATACTCTTTTCAGTAATAATCCCTTCCCACCAGCTGAAAAATAAATGTACAAGAGTAAAAAATTTGGTCAGCCAGGTAAGGACATTCTTAAACAGAGGAGATAATGTCAAAAATAAAAAGTTCATGATCTTTAAGGAGGACAAGCCATATCCCACTACAATGATGAAATAGTAACTTGCCTAGGAAAACCAAAGAGAAAAAACTTATTCAACCAGGTTGATTGCACTTGTTAGAAGACAATCCGCACACATAGATCACATACAAACAGTAAAGTGCATTATAGGACCCACTGTCCTGTTTTAGCATTTTATATGGCAGAGTTTATTTATATTGCTAAGGTTGCCTATCATGCAGATATTAAGTTTCCATTGATTTTAATATTTTTTATACATAATAAATAAAGGAAACTGGATTATTAACTTACAGTTCATAGCTCTTGCAGTTATGCAGAGACAACAGTCTAATAACTTTTATTGTGCTAGTTATCAATCTCATAATTAGATAACTTAGATAAGCTGGCTTTTAAAGTATGCATTAGATCAATTTGTTGATCAATAATGTATCTTGGCTAGGTATACAAAGGCCTACTATTACTTTACATATGTGTGTATATCATTCACACTCTCCCTCCCTAGACTTATCATATTGAACAGAGTAGTATCACATCGACATACTATGTTTGCAATCCTCAGAAATCTCTCCAATTCAGCCGAAAGGACAGTTCAATAATAGTTTGATATTATCCTAAAGCAGATATAATTTGCAAACAAAGAGCAGATCCTGAATCCTTTAGAAAAAACATAAAAGGACTAAATAGATAAACTTGCTTCTATACACCAACAAAATGTAACCTAATTACAGGGACCATCCAGTACATAACACACTGCAAACTACAATAAGGAACTTAACCAATGAGTTTCGGATGATCTATCAATGTCAGTCATGTGAACAGCAAATATAAACATTCAATGCATACCTATCTTGAATCCAAGCATCAACTCTATCACCTACAGACCAAGGATCGTCTACAACTGCAGCCCTGCGTCTCTTTCTTGTTCCTTCAAATGGCATTGCGGTAACACGGCGAGCAATGCGTATTTTGGGTGATGTACTTCCTTCACCAAAAAGTGGCACCCACTCTTCTAGCTTCTCTGCTCCTACACAAATCAAATAGTTGAATGCAAATGATCAAGTGCATACTTATCTGAGGCATGGGGAATGAGATTGACTAATATGAACAGAGTGAAAATACACTTGTATTCTGGAGCAAAGCTGAACTGAATGTCTCTGTACATGCATCTCTGTGCATAAAAATTCATATACAACAAAGTTCCTTTACATAAGACATTTTACAACAAACCAGACAAATAGAGCCCATAACCATTCCAAACAAGTTCAAATACATGATTTCACAGTAGATTGTGTACAAGAATCAACAGAAATCAAGTTTCTCCTGAAAATGGTGTGTATAATACCAGAAACCTGAGCACTGAAGGCATAATAAAATTTCAAAATTATTACTTTCCCCACAAAATGTTCACCAAGACAAGGAACAGAATATTATCAAACTTTCCAGCTTTTAACAGGAGATTGAATTCAGCTTATCCTAAAAATGCACTGTTAACATCAAGAATACCTTACCTTCAGCAGTTCTAAGTTCATCATAACTGACATGAGCCATCCCATCCTTTAGACTCAACACACTGGCTGTGAACCAGGCCGATTTAAATCCATTCCCATCCTTGAAAACCTAGAAAAATGATCACATTAATGAATGCAGCAAACAGAAAACCATAAAATGCTGGTAAATAACATTAACCAACATCACCACCAAAACAATCTCCAAAGCATAAAGGGCAAGAAAATAAATGGAAATTATGAAACCTCAACATGGGAACCCTTCTTGATGCTATTTCCCTTTAACATCTCCTCAGTTTTTTCAAATTCATTCTGGGAAGATCTTGATCCATTCTCAGATTCAGGAACCACCCCAATGGTCTTGGACAAATCAGAAGCTTTCCTGCCCTTTTGTGTCCTAGCATCTTTTGCTACGGAAGCACCAGAACTAGAAATGACATCCACCAGTCTCATATCATCTTCACAGGTCCCTATTGAAGTAGGAGGCCTCAGGTAATTGGTCTCTTCTATGCGTCTGGAAGAAGTATCCGGACCTTCTCCAGATTTATCTATTTTAGGATTTTCTCTACTGACATCAACGAATTTAGAGCCTCTTGCAGAAGTTACTTGAGCTACTTTTAAGTAACTCTCTGAACCAGATGCTACTGCCTCATCCATCGAAAAGGTATCGCCCATGGCAACTATTTTTCCAGCCTGAGCTACAGCCTCTGCAGCCAATTCTGCAGCTTTCACAATAGCATCCATGTTCTCAGCTTGTTTTGATGCAGCAGAAGCAGCTTCAACTCTTCTTCTGGCAGCCTCTCTTGCAGCAACAAGGATGGAACTAGAATTGTTTGCTCCATCATCGGTGCTCAAAATGGATGCAGGAGTTGCCTTTCCCATGTTATTAACACCACCAGAAAGTGAACCTGCATAGCTTTGATCATCATTTCTGTAACTAGTAGATGTTACTGTTTCATCGGCCATCAGTTTTGCTTGCAATGCAGCATTAGATGCAACATTGGCAGCTGCTGCTGCCGCCTTTGCCACAGCAGCAGCAGCATCTATTGCAGCAGCCGCAGACATCAGTTTGATTTCAACATCCAGTGACATTCCAGTCTTTCTCTGCTTCTCCAGCTGATTCCATATTCCCTGACTATGACTAACAGCAGCAGCAGCAAAAGCAGCAGCATCCTCTGCCTGCACTCTAGCCTCTTTTACTTTAAAAAGTGTTTCCTCATATGAAACTGCACTCCCTGCTATATTTTGATCCATTCTTCCTAGATCAGTGGTAGTAACAGGCACGGATGTAACAATTTTCTCAGGAGGGGCTTTAGAAACAAAGTTAAGAGGGGTTGTGACGGCAACAGAAGTAGATACATGACTTGCAACAGCAGAAACTGAAACTGCTTCTTGAGATTGGGAATTCAAAATATTATGGCCAGGAGTCTCAGAGACTGAAGTCTTTTTTCTTTTTCTAGTCTTGGGCTCAGCAGAAGGTCGATCAGATGATGATGCCGTCTTCCGTAAATCTGGTGCAGAAGCACCAGCAAATACACCAGGAGAAGCCTCTGTCTGCACCACAGGAACAGGGAAAACGTGCTTTACACTAGAAACATGTGGCATAGATGAGTCTTTTGAAGGTGTCAATTGAATAGTTTCTGATATAGGAAACTGCATGGAGAAATGACCACTTGCATCAAGTGCAGCAGTTTGTGGAGAAGAAACCCAGGAACCACAAAAAGGTGCCTGAGAGACCCAAGAAGGATTCCCAGCAAAACTCCTTATTGATGGACTTTGATGGGGATGCAGAGGGGAAAGTGCTCGCTGATAATTTATAACTGGACCCCTTGGCATACCACTGGATGGGGTAGGAAAACTCCAAAGTGGTGAGGAAAGGGGCACTGTGGGGTTTGCAGTTGTTGTCCCCTTGGTGCTAACTTGACCGATGGGAGTTGATAATGCCTTGTTACCAGGTGCACTTTGCTTAATTGATTGATCAGGACCTCTAGCACCTACGATCTCAAGCCATAAATGCTTAGATAACCAATCAATTCAATGATAACCAAAATATGAAGCTAGAAATACTGGTTTCTGTTACAGAAAAAAAAAGGTACCTGTGCGTGACTGCAAAGGTGTTTCGGGAGTAGCAAAATGTGGCTTCTGGCCGTGGAGCCTCTCTATACATGAGCGCCATGCATTCTCCCAAATGCTCCTACCACCATCTACAAGACCGTGATGTTAAAACAGTGACTTATTATAAGATAAAAATGGACTAGAAAACACTGGAAGCGATTTCAGAGAAGGAAAAGACACTAACCAGCTCCTCCAAATGCTGATATCATGTATGCTTCATCAGGTGCTATCCCTTGACTGCAAGATGAATTTCAACAACAGCAAAAAGTTAGACATACGTGGAAAGACTTTGCTAGTTAGATACATCAGAAATAGAATGACATATAAACAGGGAGAAAGTTAGGAAACACTCATACATTAAAGCTCCATAAACAAAGATCTGGGCACGCAATTGCACTTGTTGTAAGTCAGTGAAAGGTTGTTGAAACATTGCTGATGCAGAAACAGAAGAATTCAAATCCGGCAGACTAGTGGTTGATGCTGCAAGAACAAAGGGTTTTAAAGTGGAGGAATCAACATGTCCATATCGCTGCATCTCATTTGGTTGCACAAGTTGAGAAATCCCAGATGGACTGAGGGAAACATTTGCTGGTTTATCTCCCCTATCTAGTCTCAAAGGAGTGGATTCTTTCCCAGTTCCTCTTTTAGGAGTGCCTTTAGCTGTAGCCTTACCAGAAGATCGCCTTGTTTTACGTTCAGTTTTACTTTTAGAACTACTATGTGGCGCAACTGCAGAAGTCTTTTGACTTCCTTGAGAAACTTCTTGAGGAGCCTTGGGATTTGACTGGCCTAAGTCAGAAGTTGAAGGAGTTCCATCCACAATCTTCAGAAATATGAAAAGCAAAATGAAACAAACAAAAGTGAGCAATATGAAGTATTAAAGTGTATTGTCAAAATTATACAAATAAAAAATGCTTTGAATCATTCAGCGAACTCATGCAGACAAAAAATCACTTGTTCTCATTGTGCTTTACAATTTCTCATGTTGTTTGTCTGCCTGTTAATAAAAAAATAACCTGATCGATGAAGACTTTCCTATAGCTTATAAAATGTGTTTACTGAAGACATAACCTGTCCAAATTCAGAGGAAAGAAAACTCGGTTCCTTGCCATCCTTTTTCAGAGAACCTGGAACTGGACAAAGAGCCTCTTTCCCAAATTTTCTCCCAAATAAGAAATATTATAAACTAAGTTTCCAAAAAATGGTATTCATACACCCTTTTCTGAAAAGAAAATCAGGCTAACAAAGCACAGCAATAAAACATATAAAATGTGAAGTGGTCATAAATTCCCAGACAAGAAGCACAGATACCATTCTGTTAGTTATTGTAGAGGAAATGGGATGCCATTTGGCCATTTCCTCCTTCTGAGGTGTATCTGCTGGTGGGCTAACTTCAAAAGTGAAGCTCCTCTCATCTACAGGTACATCATTTTGCTTAGCATCACCTGAAGCAGATGAACCTTTGCTGACAACAACATCAGTGATCTCAGAAACTAATGCAGTTGGACCTGGAATTCCTTTCACTCCATCCTTTATTATTCCATCGTGAGGAAGTTCAGCAGTTCCATTGACAGTAGAAGAAATACTGACTTGCTCAACCTGATTAGAACTACCACCAGATTCTAATGCAAAAAGATAGTTTGAGATTTAGAAACCAGAGGAATAAAGAGTTTTAATTAACAAGCATGGGACAAACAGATCTTGAAAAATAGTTAAAGTTAAGTTACACACCACTTGTAATTGGAACAGCAGATAGCCCATAATTTATAACTGTAGAACTTGTCATCAGTTCATTTTCTTGCAGGTCCTTTTGACCAGCACCATGGGCAGAGCCCCCCATGGAAGAAGCCACAGGTCCGAGCACGTTACTGTTGCCTACAGCTGGTTCAGTGTCTAGGACAAGAAATTTTATTAAATGACTTGCTTTTGGCAAACCACAGATAAATATTTTTCCCAGATGCTGTAGTACAAAGGAAATTTCTCATCACTTTCAGTACAATGTTATTCATATTTGCATGCATCTATATCGGTACATAGTGGACCCTGAGAGCAACGCAACAGGAAGTAAAACGTAGCAAGAAATTGGGTGCAGAAGTTATGTAGCATCCAGTAACACTAAATGCAAACCAGGAATATGTACATCAAAGATAAATTCTGAAAAGGAAAAAAGAACAAACACTAGTCTTTCAAGTAAACATCAAGAGCTAGGGATCGCATAACTGAACCTACAATATCTTAAGAACTGTAGCTAATCAAACTTGAGAATGAGAAAAAGACAAATACTTGATTTCACGTACTTAATATAGAAGTTACAAATGCTCACCAGAAGATTCTTTTGCATCAACTGCTTTTACTACCAATTCAGCATCTCCATTTTTTTCAGTTGAATCACAAAGCACTGGACACACATCAATTTCTTCCGCATTCTTTTGACTGCCTTTGTTACTGACTACTGCTTGAGGTTCACCATGGCTTTCTGTTTTACAAGCATCAACTGTTAACAGAGACTGATCACCTGATTCATCGAGCGTCGGCCCAGGTGCACCAGAATAAGTGATCCTCTCAGATTCCGCAGCAGGATCTGATCCAGTTTGTAGTCTCATTGATGTCTTGGAATCTGATGTGCTTGCTTCAACTGAAGCCATAGTCAAGTCATCTTCATTCTTGCCTGTGTAGATACACCCCTCCAAGGGTAAAGCTGACTTTTCAACATCACCTTGATCAACAGGAGTATTGCTACCAATGGTACGTTCTGCTGGCCCAATACTACCACCTACATTATCTTCAGAAGCAAGTTAACACTTAAATAATTGAAATTCAAAGCAAAATATTACTTGACAGTTAATAGTCAGGATGATTTCACACCTGTTTTAATTCCAGCGGAATCAGATGGTAATTTTGAGTCTATTAACTTATTTTCCAAAACACCACCAGAGCACATGGCTCCAACCCTTTTGTCTATGACAAGAGACTGATCAACAACAGCTTCCATCGTACTGTTGTCAGAAGGCAACTCTGTGCTTTCCTTTCCCTCAGCAGGAAGATTTTCATCACATACAGGAGTACCAGACTGCTCAATCGTTATGCCTCTCATGCAAATTCCTTTATATTCAGTCATTGTTGCTGATGAAGTATGGCTTTCTTCATGCTTTTCACCAAGAAATTCAGCTGCCGAACTTTGCAATCCCACGTTAGAACTACCATCCCCGTGGCTACTGTTGCTACAATCTATTTTTCCTTTTGAAGGTTCACTTTCTTCCTTACACAGCAGAGTCACTGCATTATTATCCGCGATCTTTTTGTTATGTGATGAGGAATGATCTAACTCATTAACTTCATGTTTCTCAATAATAACATCACTCCTGGGTTCTACCTCATGCTTAGCTACTCTAAACTGATCAACAATGTCTAATTTTTCAGACAAGCCAGAGTCTTGCTTTGATTCTATGCTTCGCGGTTCCTCCATATTACTCAAGTTTGTGGTATCCAAATGAGGAGAAATACTACGGAACACATTTGTGTCCATGACTGGATCAGCCCCCTGAAACTGTTGCATTAACTGATGTTGTTCCTCTTGGTGCTCACCGTAGGCATCTGGAACATTAACACTATCTTCGTCAGACCTATTCCTAAAATTCGGATGATTTTCCTTTTTCTGTTCATCACTGCCTCCAATAGTGTTTTCTGAAGATTCCTTTTTCTGTTCATTACCGCCATCATCAGGCACCAAACTTTCCTCTGTGACAGCTATGCAGTCATCAGCGCTGATAGAAGTTTGGTCATTTAAATCCCTTTCACCAGATAGGCTATCCTCACAAGTTCGTGAATTATCATCAACCTGAGGATACTGCCCTCCAACATCACTTGCCACACAAACATTATCTATACCCTCATCTGGTGGTAATATGGGCTGTAAACCCGAAATATCACCAACACTAGATGGTGTGCCATTATCATACTTCAAACTGGGCTCCATTGTCTTTATTATACAGCCCAGTTCATCACAGGCATCTAATTCCTTATTGCTGGTTTGTACAGGGACAATTTCTTCCTGGCCAACAGATTTTAATAACATTTCAACAGATTCAGAGGAAGTAGCCTCTGACCAAACATTGTTGTGCCTTGAAATTGAGCAAGACTCAGCAGCACTTGAGTTAAACTGTATCCCACTGTTACCACGGGAGAAACCTTCAATCCAACGATTATCTTCGTTGCTTTCAATACCAAGAAAGACCTCAGTTTCAACCAAACCATCGAATCTCAAAGATCCATGAAGAGTGTCATCAAAATCAAACT
>JAOSBK010000001.1:26991024-27001047 GCA_027568895.1 Erythroxylum shatona | reverse complement strand
GCTCCGAATTCTATGATACGACGATAGCGATGCGGTTTCTCTACAATCCGTCTCTAGCTCGAAAAGATTTACATCTCATGTAGGAACTCTGGTTCTATAGATTTTTAAATCCTCAAAGAGTCTAAATGTGGATGGCTTAAAGGTGCCTTCGAAAACTGCTTGAATTGTTTGAGTTACTTAGGAAACAAATATGCATAGGTAGTACCTTAATTATCTTTACTTTATCTCAAATAGAGAGAACTCACTGAGGACTATATTCTCCAAGAGAGAGTCATTGTTTTGCTACTATGTTGTCCCAATTGATTTATAATTAGTTGTTCCATAATATTTGTCACAGAGAGTAAATACTGAGTTGGCTAACAAACCTTATTTTAAAATATTTTAATTATTATACTATTAAAATAATTTATGAAGTATTTATCAATTTATTTATTTATTTTAATAAAAATTGACTTGATAAAATATTTTAAATAAATTATGAGAAAATTAATCTTTATCTAAATTATTAAAGGAAGGTGATCGAGACTAGGGGTGCTTGATTAATAGATATGGGAAAGGAAGTACGGGTAAGGAATGAAAAACAAATGCTTGGTAATATATCATCATTGGATGAACAGTATTTTTATATCCGAGTTTCGGGTACTACTTAATACCTCTCGATTATGAAAAGAATGAAAGTCATTCCACTAAAAAATGGAAGTGTCACAGGCATGACACTTCTTGTCATTTAGGTGACATTTCTTTTTTCTTTTTCAGTAATTAATTAAATTAATTAATTATTATATTTTCTCTTGTTTAACAATTAAATATAATTAATTGAAATATATTAAAATTTGATTTAAAATATTTAACAAAATTTTATTTCTAAAAAATTTTAATAAATTAACCATTATCAGTAGTAATAACAATAATTCATTTGTCTTAATCAACCATCATAATTAACCATCATAATTATAATGATTATATCTATTTTTATTTTTCACCATATTTATTCTTATTTCTATTACCATTATCTTATATGCTCCAAACACCCCTAAATAATTTCTCATACCAGATGACAATTTCAACCTATAACAACGATATTTTGATTAATTATACAAAAAACGACATCGTTTAAGAGTGTCACAACACCAAATCGTGTATCCTAATCTAGACTGACCTTCGAACCAAACTCAACTCGTCCTATTACCATCATAGATTAACATAATTTCATAAAGAAAGAAACCTTTAAACCAAACAGGTTGGTGTGAGTGGTTCAATATTTTCATCCCTTAACTAGAGTTCTCGAATTCGAGTCCTAAGAATGAAGAAATCTGTTTGATCAACGCTTTACCCTTTACGAGTTGACCCGATGCGAGCGAGGATTAGTTTGAGAATGGATGACTGAAAAATGTCTTCTTACAATTGGGACTTTCCTAGAACAATTCGTGGGCTAACCAAAAAAAATAAAAGAAACATTTAACTTTTTAAAGCAAAATCATCTCATTAGAATCACTTTGGTTATTTAGTTCCATGTACAGACAGGAGTGAAGTTTGGTGGATACGTCGCTGTCTCAATTATAACACTGTACAGTACTTTTCCTAAATTCATTTATGTACTCCATACATTTGTCTTGTTTAAGTACATTGAATAATAGAGTACAGTGAAATAACGTTGATATGTCATAGCTTTAAGCACAAGCCTCCAGGTAGAAGAACAAGCCAAAAGTGTCCTGAACTGAAGTCCCCATCCAGGAAAGTTGCTGATAAGTGATAACAGATAAGAAGAGAATCCTGATCCTGAACCGTCCCCACCGTCAAGCAAAAGTTCATGCATTGCCATTGGCTAGTCTTTTACACGCACTTCCAAGCTTCAAACTCATAAAAACCCCACAAAACGACAACTCTATAATCTATAGCCTCCCTGCAAAACAGGACAGTCAAAGCAATCCAATGGCTGCTCGTGGAAGTCTGTGCTTAGTTGCTTTGCTTTTCAGCAACAGTTCTCCTTTATTTTGGGGTAATGCCTTCGAGCTTCGTAAATTCTGCTTTGTCCTCGGAGCTTTTGATTCCTTCCTGAAGTTCATTGATCTTGTTTCTTGGTGGTTCAAAGCACTAGAAAATTTTTCAAGGCTCTTGTCATCTGTTCTGCCCACCAATGGTACAGTTCGTTGGTCTCCTGACGAGCGCATATAAAAGGTTGGTTTCAGTTCACAGTGCAAAAGAAACTAACTTTCAAGCTCTAAACATTTATACTCTTGTCCTTTTTTTACAATATCTTTCTAAGTACCTGTTCGACTGTTTTGGCAGGGAACATTAGGTTGATTTGATACTTTCGTTTATAGGGAGAAAGAGTTGAGGAATTCATTTGAATCAAAATCGACCAATTTGAAGAAATGGATAGTGGACTCAATCCTGCTTGGAGCAATACATGTATACTAGATTTCTTGAAGGAGGATGAAGAGAGAGAACCAGTTGAATTGCTCCCAGCAATCCAGCAACCACAAACACCAAAAGAGCCTATGGAATTCTTGTCTAGATCTTGGAGTCTTTCTGCTTCAGAGATTTCAAAAGCTCTTTCTCAGAAACAGAAACAATTTTCCATTGACAAGAATCCCGGTATATTCCCAGAAACTACAGTTTCTCAACATCTGGTAAGTCCCTTAGCTCAGCAATTTCTCATGTCACTGCAAAGCCACTGGATTTTCAAATATAACTCTCATTACATGGAATTTTGCTTTTATTTTCAGTCAAGGAAAGTTATGAAATCAATAAATTCAAGAAGAACCGGGTCACTGGGCAGATGGTTTCATCACCACAAAGAGTTGAACACTGGGACCGTGAAGAAGAAAGATAAGGCCAGACTGGAAAATGCACATGTGCACTCTGCAATATCAGTTGCTGGATTAGCTGCGGCTCTGGCCTCTGTGGTTGCTCCAGGAACTTCCAGCACCTCTGGCTCCAAAATGAACATGGCATTGGCATCTGCCACAGAACTGTTGGCCTCACATTGCATTGAGCTAGCAGAATCAGCTGGAGCTGATCATGATCGTGTGGCTTCTGTTGTGAGATCAGCAGTTGATGTCCAAAGTCCTGGCGATCTTATGACCCTCACTGCAGCTGCTGCTACAGGTATTTGTCTAATTAATCATTTCTTCAAGAACTCACAGCTTACATGAATTAGGAAGACCTCCTCTGCCAGTGTTAAAATTTAGTTATCCGAAACAAAATCCTAAACCCGAATCTTTGACATCGAAGAGGTTCACCTCTGTGAAATAGTGTGCCATTGCAGTTCTTAAGTTATTCAGAGTGAAAGACAAATGACTCAAGTTTATACGAAATTCTGTTTTCCCATACAAATTTCGGTATCAGATATAGTAAACCAACTGCAATGAGAATTATTTGGTCCCTATTGGGTTCAGTCATTGTTCATTGGTTAACCAAGATATTTGTTTTCACTTCTGAATTAGCTTTGAGAGGAGAAGCAGCTCTCAGAGCAAGATTGCCTAAAGAAGCAAGGAAGAACGCAGCTATAAGTCCTTGTGACAAGGGGATGATAGTTGACCACTGGGGTTCTGCCTTGATTGGCCAGTTGGAAGAACAAAGTCCTCCATGTGTTGGAGAACTATTGCAACACACAAGAAAAGGTTTGTGTTCTCTTCAGTACTTGTTTCAAATTCATTCACAATTCTTTATAAATACGCTCACAGTTTAACTGCTAAAACTGAGTTCGTCACTGTTGAAACTTTCAGGAGTACTTCGGTGGAAAAGGGTTTCTGTTTATCTCAACAAGAAGTCTCAGGTACATAATTAATGATCTAAAGTTGAAAACCAGACACATTTTCAAAGCATCACCTCCGTAACATTATATTTTTTACAGGTCATAATTAAGATCAAGAGCAAAAATGTTGGAGGAGCCTTCTCCAAGAAACATAAATGTAAGCTTTTCATTACCTTTTACTATCTGGTTAGATATTGCTTCACCATCCATCGTCTGTATATATGCCATTTAACCTCTGAATCTTCTTTAACAGGCGTAGTTTATGGAGTTTGTGATGACACACTTGCATGGCCTTACAGAAAAGAAAGGGATAGCTTAGAAGAAGTCTACTTCGGCGTCAAGACTGTACAGGGTCTTCTGGAATTCAAGTGCAAGAACAAGATCCATAAGCAGAAATGGGTTGATGGGATTCAAAATCTACTTCTTCAAGTTAGCCACTTTCAAGTAACAGAACGTTCGCTGGAGTGTCTAAGTATAAGCAATAGTATATAGAACATTATCTATCTTGTATATGCAGTCCAAGAGTATGAGATACTAAGGTTTTATAGTGCTTAAAAATGATATCCTGATGCTATTATGGTATAAAATTTAGTTTATCCTCGTAATAAGATGATATATGTACTCTTACAGCAAGTGAAGCAGCTACAAGTATCAATTTCAAGTAAATGATCAACTGTCTCTACATGTGCTTGATCCAAATTCCTAGTTCAAGTACCTGAAAATTCTAATGCAACAACTTTGTGGTTCAGAGGATTATGCTGCTGTTTATTTATTACTTTCAAGAATGTTAGAAATGTGGTGTGGATTCTGAGAAATAGAAAGTGACTGAAAAAAAGAAAAAAGGGCTCAGTTATACACATCAAGTAGCCTACTTTGATACTAAAATACAACAGTTCTGTTGTCCTCGTAAGGTAAGACCCGCAATTCACAATACGACTTTATGGCCTTTGCGAGGCACTGTTTCTCGAGGCTCTCTGATTTCTGTATAAAACTCCGCAAATTATCTCGATGGGAGACTCTCTCAACCTGCAATACGAAAGCAGACACATTAAAAGATACCTTGGTAGAGAGTAATAAGAGCACAGATGGAAGCAATCTTGAGATGAAGTCCACACTCCAAATACTAAGAGAACAGTTTTGCAGATGTGATACCAAAACATGGGAGTTAGATTCTGATTAATCTAGATCCAAAACTAGCAGTAGTGAGATGGAAAAGTTGCTAAGGAGTTGCAATTTCATCCGTCTTATAACCAAATAAGTTCTACGAATCCTTCTAATCATATCTTTACTCTTTCACATGGTAATGCTACTCGCAAATTGTTGATAAAAATGTATCTACATCATTAGCTCCAGAATAAGTCAGCTTTATAAGCAGATTCTTCTAATCACTTCATCAAGTCAAGCCGGTTTCGTGTTCCTACTAAAAGGAACCAAAGAGATCATAAATCCCCCTTCCTTTCTCAACAGCTCCTAATTTATCTCCAACATGTTAGACTTGAATGCTGAACTCAATTTCAATGCCTTTTATACAACAGAGACAAGCTCATACAAAATCCAACGTCAATACAAGGACTGCCTTGTAAATGATGGACAGTTGCAATCAATTCCGGATATCCTCAGCAGTTCATAGACCTGATAAATAACATGTTACCAAGTAATACTGTTTAACAACACACACAATATGCAATGAACGATAACTTGACCACATCACACGAACAGGATAAATCTTCAGCTAATGAACCAGAGAGGTTAATGGTTATATGCAGAGCACAGACCATATGGATGGCCATTTGCATCCAGTATCAGTCATTAGGAAGCTGTAATCAATATGATATTGATTCAAAGTGCAAACAGCAGTAACTAAAATCTAGAAGGAATGTCGCTCCATAGAAATAATTCAGAACACTATATCAGCAAAATGCCAAAGAATAATTACCATCTGCTCAATAATAGGCCCAGCATCAAGTTCTTCAGTCACAAAATGAGTTGTTGCACCAATTAATTTTACGCCTGCCTCAAAAGCCTGCCAAATTTTGCAGCATATTATATGCTAGAAAAGAAAGGTGACTGAAAATGATGAGATCTGTATCAAAAAAATAAGCTAATTGCTAACCTGCTTGGATGGATGCCCGCCCTTAAAAGATGGTAAAAGGCCATGGTGAATGTTTATTACATCTTTCCCGTAGCTCTCCAAGAACTTTCTTGATAATACCTGCAATTAAAGGCAAAGCTTTTGAGCTCCGAATGTTCCAAATAATTTCTCGTATTGTGATGAAGGTTCCCATTTATACAATTTCATAGGATTGTGCAAATAGCAAGACCCATAAAAACACGCACAAGCCTGTTTATTCTGTCAACAGAACCACAGTCTTGATTGCCATCAATGTCAATGCAGTGAGGACTTGAAATAAACTGCCAATGAAACTAGCATCAGAATTACCTGCATATACCTGGCCAGGACTAGAAAATCGGTGTTTTGAATCAAATCCAAGATCTCTTCTTCTCTTTTATTCTCCTTAGTTGTCGCCAAATAATGATAAGGAATACCATTTCTTTCAAGAAAGCGAGACACGTGCGTTTTAGGTCCTCTATCATGATTACTGTTGTAAATTGAATGAATAGCTATAATTAGGATCTGGAGAGAAAAAAGTAGCACTGGAAAGGCAACATACTACAAACATCCACCTTATTACACAAGCTATGTCAACTGGAAGTTTCCCATCCTGCCATTCATACAACAAATCAACGAGGCAGTGTTCCTGTAACAACAGAGACATCATAACACAAAAAAATTAACAAGAACAGTTAATACAATTAACCGTACCTGCTTTGAAGCAAGAACAGCAATTTTGAACTTGGGATCTAAATCAGGAACTCGTACAACGGATCTTGTTGCATTGAACATTTGTGATAGTCTGAGAAAGTCCTCCTCCATTTGAACTCGTTGCCATTTACTAGGGTCAAAAATGAACTCACTGCCACACAAAACATATAATGAGCCTTCACAAGCTCAGACAATTAAATGGATCAAGCACTAGTAAATTGCTATGAAACTCTCGTTTAGAATCAAAACGATGTCCAACAATCAGATTCTAAAAAACTATGGGCCCAAAATGGTTGGTTTCACAGCAATGTCACTACTCAGTAAACTAAACCTGCTTGCTCTCAGATAATCACTGGAAAAAAAATCAAGTTCCAAAATCAACTTTTGATATATAACTACAGCATGCACCACAATGTCATTCCCAAAAAGGACCCATTTAGAATGAACTCTACAATTTAACCATAAAGTAGCATCAAGAAAAAGTATTGTGTAACCTTAATAAAACAAAGGAACCCAAAGCCCTCTTAACCATAATGGTGTCATTGGTGTTCAAGATTGTGGAAAGCTTTTAAAGCAAAACCAAAAAAGAATAACAGACAATTGTGATAAGAGTCACCTTCTAGAATAGAAGACATTCTTTTTCTCAGGCACGAAAACATCGGCACCCAGAATGTTTCCACCTCTAGTAGCAATACAATCTGATAGCTTGGCTACAATGCCCACCGAATCCTAATTATCACCAAACCAGAAAAAGAACGTATCTTTCACAATCTGTACGCTCGCATTGTCCTAACCAATATACATTTCCTTAACACAATACACCAAAAGAAAGACTCACAGGGCATTGGAAAACATGGACGCCATGGGTGAGAAAGGGTGAGGAAGAGCAATCCAGGGACTCCCCACGCCATCTCAAAGCCTTGTAGGATCTTTTCGCGGATCCCACAACTTG
This sequence comes from Erythroxylum shatona, assembly GCA_027568895.1. Classification (NCBI taxonomy): domain Eukaryota; kingdom Viridiplantae; phylum Streptophyta; class Magnoliopsida; order Malpighiales; family Erythroxylaceae; genus Erythroxylum; species Erythroxylum shatona. The sequence goes on along the minus strand of JAOSBK010000001.1, from coordinate 26,993,511 downwards.
TCGGAGGCTGGAAGAGACCCTTCTTTGTACCGAACTCATATCTCACTCTCTCTGAAACCCAAGAAACGAGAAAGAAATGATACAGAGCTCCGCCAGGCGCCAGCCAGAGGAACCCACCAAGCTTTTGGTGGCCTTAATCTTTTTTGTTGTTCTCCCAGTACAGTTGTGGAGGTTGGTTCACCTTCCAATCCATATCAGTGGGAGTGGGCCCATGCCAGATATAGTTGTCTATGAGACGGGAAGTGTCGTTTTATTACAAGGAAAAAGCCAAACGACAACATTTTCATGCCCAGTAAAGTAACTATGGATCTTTGTCCGTTTGTAAAATGGTTTATCTGCTTGTTTCCTGTAAAATCCCAAATCAAATCTCTGAGACCCTAATTCTTTCTCCCAAATCCCCCCTTTCTTGATCATCGCTCTGACTGAGGTCTCTCCGTTTGGATTTCAGAGGGCTAAATCATGCCTGTAAGTCTTTTTCGATCCAAATCTCTTTCTATACATACATTTTATACGTCGAAATTGATTTTTAATTAGACATAGATTTTTGTGTTCTGGGGTCTGGAGAGCAGTACCGGAGAATCATAGAGGTGGAACCACCGAGTCCATTGAGATACATAATAGGAGCGGCGATTATGATAGCTGGAGTGGTCTTACCCCTAGGTTCCATGATGTTTCGTATCAAGCGTGCTGCTTCTTCTTCGTCCACTTACTCCAAGCAGACCTAGGTGTGCTTTCATTTCAATTCTCTCGTGGGTTGAGTCGATCTCGTGTTATTCTGGGTTTATAGCTTGATCTTATCACTTGCATTGATTTCGTACACAGCGCTTGTTTGGTTCACGAAATAGAATAGATAAGGAATAGAATAGTTATTCTTTAGAATAAAAAAGATAAGAAATATAATAGAATGTATATTACTTTATTTAGTTTAAGGCATAAAATAGATAAAGAATTTGTATTTTATTATTTGGTTTGAAAATATAAACTTGGAATAGAAAAGGAATAACTAAATAAAAGATCAAAATATCTTTATTATTATTATTATTAGATCAACATCAGCTAGAATCCCAAAACCCCTGATCATTCAAAAACCACTTCGGATTACTGAACCATTAATACACTTTCTCATTATCTTCATAATAAATTATGAATACACTTTCTCAACAACTAACCGATATAGAAAATAGACAACTACAGTTATAACATCAATTAGAAGAATTAATTAAGACGCAAATTGAATCTCATCGATATTCTCGACCTTATAGATAGAAGAGATATAGATCACGACCATATCAACCAAAAACCTATCGTAGATATTTTAGAAAATGTAGACAAAATAGACCCTTTAAACCTTAACAAAAACATTGTCCTCAAAAGAAAAAGAATTTGATCTAAAAGAAATCTTGCTTCAGTTAATAATTGAAAACATTGGTATTCCTTTGCTAGTGCAATTTGTGAGTTGTATAATTGAATAAAATTTACTTGTTCTTTCTTCTATTTCTTGATAAAATCTTATCTGTCTTTTGAGTTGTCATTTATATTCAAAATAAGTCATTTATTAATCAATAAGCTGCTGTATTTCAGATACATAATATTTTCGAATAATACTTGTTTCTTTGATACTATGCTTCAGGGTTTCTATCATTTCTGCAGTGTGGTGCATGAGTGATGAGGCTGTCTACTTAATTTCTTATGCTTCGTGATACAGAGGATGATAGTCTGGAACTTGGAACTGAGAATTTATATATGTTGAATGTGCATGCTTGTTTTTTGCAATATATTTGATAAGTAATTCATTATAATAATCTAGATATTTGTCAGTTTTACTGATTTGTTTATTAAGGCAGCGCTTTCGGTTAAAATAACTGAGAGACATGATGATGATGCTGAATGAAAGATGAAAGAATGATAAAAGAAGAATTAGTAATGAAGGAATAATAATCTATGGTGACAATAAGATAATCAAATAAAACTCATTTACCTAAACTTCTTCTTAACTCGCTTGAACACCAACTTGGTTAGACGCGAAGAGAGAGTTTCCAAGGTAAGAGGAATTTTAGTTATGATATCTGATTGTGTGAAATACATTACAAACTAAGCTATATATAGGATAGAAAAAGAAAAAAGAGAAAAAGCAAAGATGCTTAAAGAGAGCATCTTTCGAAAAAGTAAAAGTAAAAGACTAAAGGAGACATCTGACAAGACATAAAGAAAAGAGAATATTTACAGGTGGTTGGTCAATGAATGACCTACATAATGCTTTGAACTGATGCTTTTGTCGGTTCTACCGATACTTCAAATTATCGATCTTTAATCTTCGAGGATGACGAGATCGTCATTAGTAGTGCTTCAAGTATCTGATATTTTTAATGTTGAGAGACACATTGAACATTGATGCTGTGGGTATTCTTGTATCTGTTTACATATTGCTTCCTTCCATGCTGGACTTAATGCTTCAAAATAATCACTGAGATGATCAAATGGTGCTTT
>JAOSBK010000001.1:26968381-26990924 GCA_027568895.1 Erythroxylum shatona | reverse complement strand
AACCATTTGCAGGTTTTTGGGTTTGTTAAAATACAGCCGTTATGCTGCCCAATTTTTGTTATATGGATATGTGTGATAGTTTTTATGGCAAAAGGGAAAAATAAGAATAAGAATAAGAATAAGTTTTGTTATAGATGAAATTGACATATTGCTTGATTAAGAAGAATTTTATGAATTGAATTTTGTTTGAGGATAAGTTTCCAAATGGGGAAATTATATTGTTTTGATTTGTATTAGATTGAATAAAGATGAAAGGAATGAATAATGAAAAAGAAAAAAATTTTACACCGATTCGTATTGGTTTAGTCTAAGGTTTCCAACGCGATAAGTTTTCTAAAGTATACGCGACGGATGTCGGAATGTGATTTTCAGTTTGATCGAACCGTTTGTTTGCTTCCGATCCGATTATTCGATTCGTTTTCGTTTTACGTTTGATTCGTTTCGCTTTGTTATTCGTTCTTTCGTTTTGATCCGATTTGTGATTTTGGTTTTGTCCGTTCGATTCTTTCGATGTATGATCTCCGTTCTTTCGTTTCCGATACTTTGTATTCGCTTTCAGATTTGTTTTGGTTTGATTTCGCTCCGATTTCTATTCGCCACTTTGTTTTCGTTTTAGTTTTCCGTTTTTTCAGTTGGGGTCCAGTTCCGAGATCGGGTCCCAATAGTTTGCATATTCTCCAAAATTTAAGAATAGTTATTACTAATGTTTAGTTATTCCCGTTTTCATTTTTAACCAAACATGGATTTAGGAATTAGATAGGAATGGGTTAGGAATAGAATAGCTATTCCATTCTACCAAACAGCCCGATAGAGAATAGTTAATAGGATTTACGAGTTGTTTGGAAACCTTCTAATTGAATTCTTTAACAAATTGGATTTAATTACGGGTGTTTTGGAAATTTTTAAATTGAATTCATGAATGAATTGGATTCAATTATATTAATAAGATTGAATTGAATTCAATTTACACGGTTTAGAACAAACTTAGTAATATTAGAATTATATTCAATTATACTGTTTAGAACACAATCAAAATGAATTCAATTATTTCATATGACACATTTATCCTTGTGCTATCGATATTTTAAGAAATAAAAATACAATCAGCCACCAAGTATCAAGAAACTAAGTGCACAAATAACCATTGCAACATAAACCGAAAGTAAAACAGATAAAAAAAATTCAGAGATTGATTGATCTTCCGAAGGTAGATAAGTGAACAACAAAATAAACACAACTGATGTTTCAACAACCACAATTAAAAGCAAATAAATCAGCTTTATAGCATCACAAAAAGGGGTAGATTATCAAAAACTAAACAACTGATGGTATTGTTAAAGAAAGAGTAAAGCGGGTAGACCTTCAAAGGCTTTTCAGAGTTGCTCAGTGTCCTCAGATGGAGCAGGAACATGAGAAGGAAGTTTAAGAGTGGTCATTCTTTTACTTCACAAGAACTTTTGAAGTGTTCCTTTTTTCCTGAGAAAAATCGAAAACGATGGAATGGATCATCAGGAGTGAGAGAGCGAGTGAGTGAGACCGTGAAGAACTTTATTTATTAATGCCTGATGATTGACTATGGCGGTGGAAAAGGAAACGAGAAGACAGCGAAAAGGTATCATTTTCTTAATGCTGTTGTGAAGTTGAGCGTGGGTATTATGAAAAGATGAAGGTTTCAACATTTTAAAAGAAGAGTTTGGAATTGAAATCACATGAATTGTTGGCCGAATTGAATGTATAAGGAGATTGAGTTTCAATTCCACATATAAATTCAATTCATAATTATTTTTCTGTTCCAAACAGGTTAATTGAATTCAATTGCAACATTGAATTCAATGTTGAATTCACCTGGTTCTAAACAAACTAACATGATTTTAGATATTCCTTTTTATGCTCTAGGAGCAAAGTTCTGATATAGGTATCACTTGTGGCCATTTGAGCTTGTTGACTGTGCGAGAACAAGAAAGATGGATGTGGGAATACAAATGAAAAATTCAATTTCTCTAATACTATTTTTGTGGTTTGATTCAACTTTGATCTTTAGAAGATATTTTAATGCAACAGTAATAGTTAAATGGCAAGTCGGGGATAACCACATCTGCAGGGTCCGAGGCTTTAGTTCTTGTGATTGTTTTTTCTTTGGTGATTCTTACTTGTCATGCATCAAACACTGAAGCTCATGTGTTTCCAGAGTTGGATTTAGCTAACTATCGAATCCCAGAATGAGGTTTCTGTTTGGAGGGGTAATGGCTTCCTTTGGGATTTGGACTCCATTGGAAATGATGTGATGAGATCATACAGTGTGCTTGACTTATGGAAGTGCCCCGTGTACGACTCATTCGAGGTTTCTGTATGTGTATGCTTTTTAGCAACCAGAGAAGCCAATTAATTTCCAAAAAGAGACAAAAATGAAATAAAGCAATTTTTAACTCAGCACTGGCCACTTGAAACTATTGGTGCCTGTTTATATTAGTAAAACTTTTAACGGTAGAAATTATTTTAAAAGAATTTTTAAAAAAAATTAGTTAATTATTTAGCTGTCAATTAAAAAATAACTTTAAAAAAAACTTTATACAGTTGACGGTTTGATAATATAAAAATAAAAATATTTTTATTAATTTTAACTATATTTTATTTCGTAATAAAAATTATTTATACATATAAATATTATTTAAAATATATCAAATAATATGTAAAACACAATATATTAATTATCATATAATTTTAAACCATATGAAATATAAATAAAAAATATCTAATCAAATCTTTTATATGGATTATAAAATAAGTAAAACTAATATAAAAATAAATATTAAAACATATTAAAAAGTTAAATAATATTATATAAATTTCAAAATAAACGTGAAGATGAATTTGTAAGTATTATAAATATTATGTGTAAAACATACAAAAGGGACTAAAAAAGAAGTTGATTAATTAATTTGAAAATTTTACTTAAAAAAATACTTATTTGAGAAACTCTAAATTTGAACTACTTAGTTATATTTTAGCTGTCAAAAAAATTATATCTACTGAAAAAGTATTCTTTTATTTTACAGTCAAACGATCATTTTAAAAAAAGTTTTTGTGGTAAAAAAAAAACTTATTTACTCTCCAAATAGGTACTGTAAGAATTGAGAATATAACATATAGCCATACTCTTGGAAAACCATTGAATTCTGCCCCATTTACTTGGAACTTCTCATCCACATTATCTTTTTTTTTTTGGGTAAATCAGAAGAATTATATAAAAAAGAAATATATGTACAAAAAGTCCAATTACAAGTGCTGATGGAGGCACAGCTAGCTAAAATAAGCAACTTGTCGCAAACAAATCAAGACAAGAACACACCATGCAATGTTAACAGAAGCAAGGTAGAAGACAAAACCAAAGCTACTATCAGCCAGGGAACAGCCGAACTAAAAAAAATTACACGCCCAGAGAAGCAAACCCAAAAGAGTTCTCATCCCACATTATCGCCTCACAAGCTGCAAAAGTTTCACTTTATAGCTGAAATTTTTGTTCTTAGAGCCGTGTTTGCCATTAATGACATTCAAAGCTCAAGCAACTTGTTAATCACCATTAATGACATTCAAAGCTCAAGCAGATCATGTGCAAGAAGGTTGTATACATCATGCCATTCTCCCAAGTACAGCCTCGACAAGCATACTAAAGTAAAATTTAATTTACCATCTTTGGAGCAACATCTACATGGTTGGTTAAACAATGTTTACCACTCACGACATGCTTTGTTCCTACAAGTCATGCCACCTACCCAGTGCCTCCCCAACACGGATTTGATCCCCACGCCTAATGTTGAACCTAAATTCAGAAGATGATTCGCCTTGTTTGAGTGGCTTCAATGTTGGAGCTTGGAAGACGAGCACGACCGTTGATCCCATGTTGAAAGCACCAACCTGAAAGGTTCAAATCATGAGAAACAAGGCTTTCATGCTAAAGGTGATCCACAGAAGAGACAAGTACAGGCACAAACCAAATTCTGCCAATGATAATATCCTAATTAACTGACTATGATCAAGATGTGCTTCTACCTATTGAAATACAACTACAGAATTGTAATGACATGCAAATATCAAAAATATGTTCATGCCATTACCAACCTCATCCCCTTTTCTAAGAATTTTACCAACACCTTCAGGTTCATATACATGCTCCTGTGGAGGTTCGGTATTTAATAGCATTTTCCTTGGCCTGTTTGTCCGCAATTCTGGTTCAATAGAAAGCTGCCACATGAAAATTCAGACTGAGTTCAACGTAAGGGTCAGAAAACAGAAAATGCAAAACAGTGATAAGTCGAATTCATTTCTCTGATTCTCTCGGAGACAATAACACTTTTAGTATACCATTCACTGATGTTGCCCCTGAATAAAGACCAAACCATGGTTTTAAGTATTATCAGTATACAGACACATATGCAAATGGGATTTAGCTCACATGGTTTCACATTATTAATGCAAGATTACAACACGCGCATTGCAGAAACAAAAAAGAACAGCATGCACAGCATTCAAGTTGCAGTGTTAACTTTGGTAAGAACCAATCTAGAAGCTATAGGTTGGATTTAATTTCATTTCGCACAATTGGGGGTGGTATGGAGGGTAAGGGTGGGTGAGAGGAATAGACCTCAATTGACCCAATATTTGTAGCACCAATTGCCACCATGGCCATGAAACCTTCTTGCCAGAGTCCTTCAAGCACAACCTGGTAAAAACCAAATGGAAAAGGTTAAACTATATTGAGCTCACATGCATGAACAAAGGGAAATGGCAATTAAACTAAGCACATTCCACGGTAATCTGGTTTTTACAAATGAAATACCATGTAAGAACATACAGAAACTACAGTTCTTTTTATCAATTCAGCTACATTCAGAGTTTATCTGGGATGTTACAGAAGTGAAAAATTAGCCAACAAATAAAGCCTGCATAGCTTAATGTGAGAAGCCTGCCAAATAAGAAGTTAAAACAAGCATCTTAGGAATAGACCTGTACATGGGTTTGACAGTGTCGAATTTAACTAAAAGTTCAACGCGAACTTCTTCAAAAATTTTAAGTTCTTACCCAACTCAGCCTACGAAATGAACCTTATTTTCAAACACAAACCTAATCCATTATAAAAAATTTTAAATTTAAGTCTAGACCATAAGCTTATATTTCTAAAAAACTTTAATAATTACACAAAATATAAAATGTTTATTAAAATCAAATAAATCTATAAACTTGTTTTAAAATAAAAATATAATCTCCTACAACAATATATACAAAATATTAATCATAATTCATGAAAAAATCAAATTAGATAAATAGCTATAAAAATTCATAGTTTTGATAAATTTTAAATAAGAAAACATTATAAAAATATTAAATAATCTAAAATAAATATTGGATAACGACTGTAAGTTCAAATAATTACAAGCTACTTAATAAAATTGGGTCAAACTGTTTTATTTTATTTTTTATATAATCTAAATCCAACCCTTAAATTTTTTAGCTTAATTTTTAAAATTAACCTGTTCATGAATTGATTCTTAAATCTGAGTCCTTTAATTTTTGTGCTCAACCCACAGGATTGATTCTTAAATCTGAGTCCTTTAATTTTTGTGCTTAACCCATCATATTAAATGGGTTGAGCCAATTTGTACAGGTTTACTTATTAGTGAGAAAATGCAAACGATTTGAAAGACATGTTTCACCAAGTTTCTTATTATCTAGTTAACCGGTCACAAAATTTCATGTACAATATAACCATAATCCACAAAACTAAATGATTGATACACACGATAATTGCCGTGTAGAAAGAAAGCAAGCATGGCATGTGCTTGTTTTTCACCTCTCTAACGAAAAACTTTTATGCTGCTCTGTCATGTATCTGGTGATAAAGTTTTAATCAGTTGATATAGACAATTAGCAGATAGGAGACATCAACAGCAATATCTAGTCTGGTCAGAGTAAGAGCAACAACACTTAAAGAGGGAAAACAGTATCCTTAACCCTTCAATATTGAACCATTCACCAGAATAATTAAGGGAAAATTAGAATTACCCTTTCATTCTCAACATAAAGATTTCTGATTGTTCTCGTAGCACGTTCATTTAAAGGAAAAAGATTCCCTGTGGAACAAATAAAAAATAAGCACCAAAAGTAAAACTAATTGCATTGCAGGATGTCGGGTAGAAAAGAAGAAACAGAAATTCTGAAATGAAGAAGAAAAAGAGAAATCACCACCTACAACCTTTTTAAGATATAAAAACTTATGTTTAGGAAAGAAAAAGCTGCCAAAAGTGAAGTTCTTCACAGTTCTTCATAGACACATAATGGAAATCATTATTGGAAGCAATCACTATGTTCATTACACGTATATGACAGTGTTCATGAAAGGAGGAGATAAAACAATCCAAATAAACAACAGTATGGTGATTGTTAACAGTATAACAGCATAAATGCTACTAGGTTTCTTCTAATACACTATTGATAAGCAACACTTGGTTTCTTCTCATATAGTTAATTTTCTGTAATATGTTAAATTTCCTGTCCACACACCTATAAGGATGATACAAGTATATCCCATAAAGAAATTAAGTAACAAGCAGTCAGCTGGTTGCAAGAAATGTTCTGATTCGACTACATAATATCTGAACAGAAGCAAATAAAATATCTCAGGCCATGACAGAAGGAACTTGGCTCCAAACAAATTAAGTAGGTACGGTTACCTGAAAAGTGCCTGCGGACAAGAACATTCCACTCTACTGGTGAGTGCACATGATGGTAGTCTCCGGGTCTCAAATATATTACACAGTAGTAAAGGCCTTTCATGGGACTGCAGCAAGTAGTTTAAATGTCTGAATCGTAAAATATCCTTTTGTGAGCAGTAAAAAAGTATAGCATATGATTTCAATTGCAATGAATAGAGTCTGTAAAATCAATTAGACATAGCAAAAGCACATGCATGAGTAAGTTTGATAACAGAACTGTTGGGGCTACCTAGTGAAACTTGCAAACACAAGGTCCTCACAGATTACCAACTTCTTTATTTTTTTATATCACTAATCCAACAAAACAACATATAATCTGAGATAATGTGTAACAGAACAAGAAGCCTAAGTATCTAACGATGCCACATTTCAGCAGAGGAATCCACTCTTGTACTGAGGCTGCAACATTGGAAGTACAACCTCTAACTAATAACCATCAACTCTTAAACCTTCACATGGAAATTCTACCACAAATAATCGGATTATTCCAGAGAAATTTAGGTAAATGACTGTACATGTAATACATGAATTAAGATGTTCGACCAAACTTAAACTCCACATGAATTAGTTGGAAGACCCATTCCATAATTTAAGAGGCATCAGTAGTTCATACTGGTTTCACAGTTAATACACCTACTCTGAAATATTATGCAATTTTACTCGTGCATCACCAATGAAACCAGACACAATTATTTACTTTGCCTGTCTATGTTCTACTAAAGGAATCTTAAATCTCCCATCATCATTTCATGGAAGGAACTAATAAAAAATCCTAGCTCCTGCACTCAAAAGTTTCCATCAAATCTAAAACTATCAAGAAATATATCTCAAACACAAATGAAGAAAATTTGCATGTTATCAAACGCGGTAAGATATATCTAATTAATTAGTAAAATACATTAGATTTAGTCTTAATAAATAAAAATATGCAAAAGTTCAAGTATTCATTGGATAAATGGCAGCAGAAAGAGGGGGCAAAAAAGCAATAATTGGCTGTAGCAAGCTGGCAAATGGCAAAATATTTTGGCCTTACCTGTCAACAGTTACAAGAAGATAGAAAATAAGTTAGACAAGTGAATAAATTATTACCGTGTTGACACAGTGTCCCTGACTTTAGGCGATGCCAGTGAAATTCTCCACCATGATTTCTTACCATGCTCTCCAAGGTTGTTTTGATGTTTGGTAGTTTCCTCATGCTTATCTCCTTCAGCTATTATAGAAAGAAGGGAGCTAGCACCAAGAAGGGAAGAAACAGAGTAGGAAAACCCTTTGACTTGCTCAATCATGGCTCCTGATCCTCTCAATTCTCCAAATCTTAGAATGGTGCCATCCACAGGACTAACCTGAAATTAAGAAAAATATAGCCACGGAATTAGTAAAGCATTAGCAATACCTCCACCAAGACAGTATGGAAGAATGATAAGCATGAGAAGCTTGTTACCAGTTACCAGACAATGTGGGTCAGAGTCAATGGGCCGGCAGCCTTCCTTCAAAGTTCGAACAAAGAACTCCCGTAAAGAAGCATATTCTTCGAGAGGCAGAGCTGCTTCATCCAGATCTAAACAAAACAAATTCAAGGTCTTATATGTTATGTATGAAATTATTGACATTCATGGTTGCTAAATTCTTATGGTCCCCAACGATTGAAATAATGCATTACTATCAATGACGTGAATAACAAGAGGTAAGATAAGGTTTTGCATATGTACTTGAATGGAATGCCCGAGCCCACGCTCTATATACATACGGACGCAGCCAGATGGGAAGCTCCTTAAAAGATTTCCTTCAGTAAGTCAGGTCAAAATATCCAACTACCTCTGAAGTAACAGTTAAGAGACGTAGCGTGACAATAGCAAGTGTACTCACCACACTTGTCAAAGAACCCCAAAGCCTAGAAATGGAGCGTAAGGGTAGCATCCTCAGAAATGTAGCCTAACATTGATAAGACCAAAGAAATTCACTTTCTAAAGATAAAACCACTTCAGCATAGCTTTCATTAGAATAATTTTAAAAAAAAGTTCCTCGCCATCCCTCTCCCCCTCTCTCTTTTTTTTTTTATTTTCTTGGCATGTTAAGGAAGATGTGGCTGAGGGAAGCTACTAAGCACGGGGAAGACAACATGCAAGGAATTGCTACAAGTGCATTACTTTTACATCGGGTTGGAACTCAATTTCTATTCCTTTCTCCCTTGCCTCTTCAACCTGCCTCCAAGAGAGGGAAAAACAGTTATGAGAGATTGATAACTTCAAAATAGTATGACGATAGTGATAATCCACTCTGAGAAAACCATTACAGTAGTGTTAACACATAGTGCAAATTGATTGAAACGACCAGAACATGAAGTAAATTGTTCATTTCATAATAAGCCACCACCGTTATCATCATAGCAACAAAGTTAAAATTATATTAGGTAAAATACCCTAAACCTAAAAAATAAAACCTAACCTTCTTGTCATCGTAAAGCCGACGAGCGTGGAGGACACCGACCATAACTAAGGTCGCCGCAGTCGCACCAGGCACCAAAAACGTATTACCTACGTGCCAACCAGAAAAGGATTGGAATCAAACATCAAACGAACAAAAGAGAAACAGAAAAGAAATTAATCACCTCCGGAGTTGCCTTTGCTGCCATTGTGAGAACCGCGAGACGCAGAAGCAGTCTGGATCTTCTTGAGGGACGAAGCGAAAAATCGTCGTCGGTGGTGATGGATTACTAGCAAATTTGAAGGAAATATGGGGTCGTGGTTGTAAAACCTGAACTTCATTTTTGTCCGACGGATTGATTCGTGTTTGTTGGGGTTTTGCGGAGGGTATCAGTGTGCAGTTGAGGATGGAGTTCAGAGATCCAAACGACGGCGCTTTATTCAGATAAAATTTCTTAATTACAATTTATGATTTCCACCTCATTAATTAGATTTCATAATTTACAATTACAATTTTCAATTCAAAACCAACTATTTCGAAATTTTGCAAAAAAAGAATATCATCAATTGTGTTGTTTCCTTAGCTCTATACTTATAATCATATTCTTTTTTTTTTCAAAAAATGTATAATTAAATTAAGTCATAAAAATCAAACAAAATATGAGTTTCGGCAATTACCAAAAAAAAAAGAATTTCAGTACATGACAACTAGGTTACAAGAGAAGCAACTAACCATAAGCTCATAACTGGATCAAAGTAGACAAATTAAATTTTACAAATAAAAGCTACTGAGCTGAGAAATTACGTATTCAATTTCTTATTTATATGAACAAATCAAGTTTTCAACGTATACAATTATACAATACGCAAGTTTGTCATATGTAATATAACTCATTTTGTATGAGTACTTTCTTAGATGAACATTTATAAATACATATATTACTAGCTAAGGTAGGACTTGGTTTTTTGATAATGAGAGCAAATTTAATTGGAAGTTTGTGGAATTTAATTGGATAAATAATTGTGAGCACAGAAGATACATTTGGGTGTGCGAAAGTAAAACTTGTAGCTAATAAATAAGCCACAGAACTTTGCATTTGTAACTTATAAAAGGAAATTACTTCTGTCACGTATGATTGAAGTAACAAGATATATTAACTTATGATTAAATTGCATGCATGGTAGGTTTAATGTTAAGTTGGACTACATTGAACTATTGAACTTATTTTTCATAAGTAAGTTTCATGCATAACTTAAAATAATTGAACTAGTGTTTTGTGGCTTACAATTCAATGAATAAATATATAACAATTTCTCATGACAAAGAAATAATTGATAGATGCATGATTCCAATTGATAGCATTAAGTTCCAATTGATAGCATTAAGTTCTGCCTAATCTACAAGCCTATGATATTGACTCAATCACTTTAATGATATCTTATAGAAGCTCAAGTTTGATATAACCAATCAGAAAAAAAAAGAGATGAAATTTGACTATATTCTAAGGTAATGAATTCATTTAGATTTGATTTTGAAAATTAATAAAGAAGTTGAGATATCTTGTATAATATCTACAAGTGACAAGGAGTTTAATTTATTAAAAAATAGCGTATAAATTATAAGATATCATTTTCTATAAGTGAAAAATTCAACCATGATTTTATATAATTTACAATAATCCTTTAGAAAAAAAGACGAATTGAATGTCAAAACTTCAAAATTTATCCAAGCAACGCTTTCAAATTAATGTTTGCAGTTAAGAAAATTTGTTATCAATTATTTGTCTTTATTCTTTATTAAAGAAGGAGGAAAAAAAGAAGAAAATTTTAAATTGTATTCATTTTATTATATAAATTTCTAGTAGATAGGTCGGAAACAATCATATTCATAACTACTCTTACAATGCCTAAAAGTCACGTTTCTTTTGTATGATGATAGTCTGTGATTACTTATAAATGCAAATAGCATGGTATGCTTAAAATTCAAAATATCAATTCATGCATAGTCACCCCGTGAATGAACCAAATCATAACTAACATCATCAGAAAAACCGTGCATCATTTATTCAACTCCATTCAAAAAATCCAATTCTAGATTTCCATCCCAGCACAAATCACAATTCCATACAATTTACTTCCAACTTCCAACTTCCAACAATCCAACTTATTTACAAATATAATTAAGCAGAAAAAACAATTAAAAACACACCCAAAAATTTCTCTAACATATGTGGTTTGGAATTTTGGGTCAGGTCAAGTATGAATTTGAATTTTTTCCAAATTTGGCAAGTGTCAACTTTAGAAGTGGTGGTCGGTGGACGGTGGCGGAGAGTAGAGGAACTGAAGAGAGCGTGCGGTGAAACCTAAAAATGATTCGGTCGTGGTGAGTCTGTGAGTGGCGATGCGTGGAGACTAGAGAGGAGAGTGCGGAGGAATCGAGGAGGATGCGTGGTGTTGTCTATGGTCGGAGAGGACGTGTTGTTGTCCTAGATAATTACATTAATTATATGCATTTTCTTTATGTCATAAAATTCTCCATTTTATTTTATTTATTTACTTCCAAAATGCTTTAATTGCATTAATTAATGCAAATATTTTGAAAAGTAATTTCTATAAACATAAAATAACTAATGAAATGTGTTATTCTAAAAATTTTGATGTATCTATTAATTAAAAAGTTTCAATTACAATTGCTTGAATGATTTTGAATCAAAAATCGAAAATGTTAAATTTATAAATATTAATTTTATTAAACCTTTTTATTTGAATTTTGGATTATTTATTTACTCTCTAAATAAATATTTTATGTGAGTGCCCGGTGCGTAGGATAGTATCAGCAGAAGACAGTTTATGCTCCTCTATAAATTCGCGCCAAGGTTTTAAAATGTTCTTTTAAAATTTTAGCATCCAGAAGAAAAATGGGAGACGATGGAGAAGAGAGATCAAGCATCGTAATCGGCCTTATTGAGAACAGAGCCAAAGAGGTACTATTCTCTGTTTGGATTCCGAGAAAATGCTAAGTAAAACATTGGAAAGAGAATGAAGAAAGGATTACTCAGTTAGATATTCGCGTTTTCTTCGTGAGCAAATTTGAACCTCAATCTAAATATTTTGCTCGTGATGTTTGTTTATAGGCTTTAGTTAGATACTAAAGTTGAAGTGGTTCATGGAGGTGAATATAATGAAAACAATCATAATAATATCAGGAAGTTGTAAATTGTGCGAGTGACAGGTTGGGATGGCGGCTTTTGACTTAAGGTCAGCTTCGCTGCATCTTTCACAATACATTGAAACAAGCAGCTCGTACCAGAATACAAAGACATTGCTTCAGTTTTACGATCCAATGGTGATCATTGTTCCTCCAAACAAACTAGCTCCTGATGGCATGGTCGGAGTCTCCGAACTAGTCAATCGCTTTGATGCTTCCGTCAAGAAGGTTCGATATCTTCTTTTTCTTGACTCAAATTTCTCTTTCTGGGTGCGGTTGTGTGGACCTCGTGTGTATTGAATTTCGTAGGTTGTAATGGCTCGTGGTTGCTTCGATGACACTAAGGTTTGTATAGGATTGCAAGTCTTCAATGGTTCAGTTATTTCGGGAAATTAAAATGCTTTTTTTTAACGACACTGTGTTTGTTGATCCTTGTTCCAGGGTGCTGTACTGATAAAAAGTTTAGCAGCGAAGGAACCTTCAGCACTTGGATTAGATACCTACTATAAGCAATATTATCTCTGCTTGGCTGCAACTGCAGCTACAATCAAATGGTATTCTTGCCACTGTACCTTATGAAGAGAAGATTTTGAACATTTTACAAGTTATTTTTACGGTTGAATCATTAATTATTATGGGAGCAATGAACTTAAACTCCAGAGCGCCTGATCCTGCATTTGGGATTTTAAGAACCATCTACTTTTGTTATTTGGGTTACGTTATAAGCAGTCATTGACTATCAATCTGGATGCTGATTTCTTCTCGTTGGCTAAGATTTTGATGGTTGTGATAATTGATATGCAGCTTTTGATGATGAAATAATTTTATACCATCAAACGCAAGAAACTTACAACGGCTATATACTTTGCCAGAATAACTGTATGTCTGCATGTACAACTGCTGAAAAGCTCTTCAAGTTTGTTCCTACATATATTTAAAACAAGTTCCGACAAGCAAGGTTCATATGATCTAGAGAAAAACGTAATACTAGTTGTATAAATGAAGTTAAATAACTCTGTAAGCAAGGGATATCTAGCTAGGGACTGGCCATCATTTTGGAAGCTTATTTCTTCCTTTTCCTTTTCTTTCTGCACTCTATGTTTTCTTACTTTGACTATTTCTTATCATCTTAACTTTCTTTAGAGCTTTCAGAGGCTGCCATGCATTTCCTAGTAGTTCCAAAATTTGATGTCCTTGATTAATCATTCTGCTTCTGACTGCAGGATAGAAGCAGAGAAAGGGGTCATTGTCACAAACCACTCTCTAACGGTACTTTATTTCTAATGTTATAACTTTTGCACCCCTTTTGCACACAGTGAAAGTCTGTATAAAAATCCGCGGTCATCTATGACAAACATTTGCCCGCCTTTCCTAATGCAAAGGTGATAATGTGTTGGAAGCCGCACTGATCCCTATTTGAGTGGTTAATAATGTTGTATTAAGTAAAATTCTTCTCTACGTTATAATGATGCGGAACTTGTACCCAATTGATGATCATAATCACTTAATATTTTGATGCACGGGTTTCATATCTACCATATGACTTGTACAAAGTTCAAATCTGATATATATTCCTTGAGTTAGTTGGGTTCACTTATTATAAGTGTTGAAAGTAGTCAGCGCATTCTGTACTTGATTGGTTAAATGGCTTCTCAGTTACTCATATATGATACGATCTTCCTCATGAGGCTTTCACATCTCCAGATTACTTTTAATGGGTCATTTGATCACATGAATATTGATGCCACAAGGTAAGTTTCTGTCTCTCCTTTACTTTTTTCCCTTCTGTTTATCCACTGTCAGAATTATGTCTTTGTTTCAATTGCACAAATAAAAGTTATCAGGTTTGTATAACATTTATTCACTTATTCATCTTTTTTTTCCTATCTTCCAAATCTGTCTTATTCTTCCTCAAGTAATTGTGTGAAAGTACATGGCAGCGTCCAAAATTTGGAAATCATTGAACCATCGCATTCGGCCCTTTGGGGCACAACCAACAAGAAACAAAGCCTATTTCAAATGTTGAAGACAACAAAAACCACTGGCGGGTATGCCAATAAACATACCTTTTGGGATGAAACATGGGAAGAGACATTGCCATTCAGTATTTAAAAGAAAGTGTTTCCATTACAATGCGTCATTTGTGTAGTTATTTTCACACAATAACATTTCAGAGTGAGATTGACCCTGAATTCCATTCTATTTCAGGACTAGACTACTGCGTGCTAATCTGCTGCAGCCTTTAAAAGACGTTGTAACTATCAATACTCGTCTTGATTGCCTGGTCAGTTATGAACTATACAGTCTCAGAATTCTCCAGCTGTTTTAATCTGACAAGGTCTTTTTACTTGTAAAACATTTACAGTTTGACTCATCTTCAGATCCATAAGATTGTAAAATCTGAAACAACAAAAGAAGCATACATGTCAATTTTCACGAAGATTGAGTTTGTCATTGATGATTCATTTAGGTGGATCTTCTAAAGATCATCATAGTTGTCAATCTCTTGTTCTAATGGTTGTAAGTAGATTAATAGCTAATGTGACTTGGTCTCATTTTGAGAGGCTGTAGGATTTGTTCCCTGCATGTAAGGCATTATTGTTTGTTGCTGCATAATTGGTTTTCCCAAAGCTATGTCAAAGTTTGTGCTTCATACCTAGGTGCAGACATCATTTTGCTATTGATCTATCTGATTTCCCATAGCTGTAGAAGTTTCCAGCTTGAACACTACTTTCATGAACAGTTATGTTTATTCACATTTAATGTGCATCTCTTTTGCTAATTTCAGGATGAGCTGATGAGCAATGAACAGCTGTTCTTTGGACTTTCTCAGGTTCTTCGAAAATTTCCAAAAGAGATTGGTAACAGAAGAAAAAACATAATATGTTTGAAGTTGGTTTTTTTTTGTTATTCTCTAACAATAAAAGAGTTCCTGTTTGTTTATCCAGATAGGGTACTCTGTCATTTTTGTTTTAAGCCAAAGAAAATTACAAATGAGGTCTCGGGTGCTGATAATGCTAGAAAAAGCCAGTTGTTGATATCGAGCATTATTCTACTAAAAACTGCTTTAGATGCGTTACCTTTACTTTCGAAGGTGAATTTTTCAATTCAAGGAATCATATGATTTCACTGAAGGTGAACATGTTTTAAATTACCAAAGCCTTGTAATATTGCAGGTGCTCAAGGATGCAAAAGGTTTTCTTCTTTCAAATGTTTACAGAACCATATGTGAAGATGGGAAATATCCTTCCATTAGAAAGAGGTGTGTTGCATATAACCCTAGACTAGTAGCTAAGATTTAGAAGTCAAATCTAAACTTGAGCTTCTTCCATCCACGTTGGCTGAATTTATGAGGCACAACATCTTACGATGGTAAGGTTGCATCTGACCTAAAAGCCCTGTAGTCTGTAGATCAGCCGCATTTTGGTGCAATTAAACTGTTTCATGTGCTTCGTAGCTTCCTAATTTGCAGTTTGGAAGAAACTTTTTTGTTCTATTGCAATATAGAAACGTATTGATTTCCTTGTGCATTATACTGTCGAGCTTCATTAAGGTAGAAGGCTCAATCTCTAGGTAAACTTATAAGGTCTCTAATATGGATTTTCTTTCCGTTGGCCAAAAAATTGTGGCTGTATATATGGTTGCTTAAGCATGTAGCCTCAATTTTTATGATGATGCAATAAACATTAACAAGGGCTTTGACCATGATAAGACCATTTGTTCAACTGTAATCTATCTAAACTTGGATAAGTACAAAGTATTCGCCTCATTTCTTATTTTGTTTTCCTAAGAATCGTTGAGGTCATCGATGAAGATGTGCTTCATGCGCGGGTCCCTTTTGTTGCCCGAACACAGCAATGTTTTGCTGTCAAAGCTGGAATTGATGGACTTCTTGATATTGCACGGAGAACATTTTGTGACACAAGTGAAGGTTTTCTCCTATCTAGTCTTATTGCCACTTTCGTATTTTACATTTTCCTTTCATTTGTTACAGTTACTTTTATTGTATTCTCCTTCATATGTGACAGCTATACATAATCTTGCGAACAAGTACCGTGAAGAATTTAAGTTACCGAATTTAAAACTTCCGTTTAACAATAGACAAGGTTTTTACTTCAGCATCCCGCGGAAGGATATTCAGGGCAAAGTTCCAAGCAAATTCATCCAGGTTGAAAGACTAATTATTTGCAGCAAAAGAGCTTGCTTTTTTATTTGACTTTTAAAAGTTTGTTGATCATAAATCAGGTCCTGAAACATGGAAACAACATCCATTGTTCGACTCTGGAACTTGCTTCGGTGAGTATCAATGTACATCAAATGGATATTTGATTTTATTTGATTTCTGTTATAATGAAAGATTTTTTTTGATCTTTGCCCATTTGTATTTCCACAATTAAGTGCAAGTGCAAGCATTTTTCCCTTCTTGTTATCTAACAAATTGATGTAGAGTTATGTTTATTTGTCCTTTTTTTAATGTTATGGGATTTTTTTTCTATAGTTGGTATACATGTATGTTGATAGTAAATACTATCAAGTTCAAGTTGATTGCTCATCCTGACATTGGATTAACTCTGGATGCAAATATTTTCTGAAATTGATTAGGGTTACAGCCTTTTAATACATGAGGAGATTCACATAAAATTAAAGCTACCAAGGTTCATGATATCCGCCCAACTCAATCATCATATAGCTGTGCCCGACTTGTCTATCGCTTCTAATTTGCGTCCCTTCCCAATTTTTCCTCCCTGCTTTACTTAGTTGATGGACAGCATTTATACTGGATGACTGGATCTGAGATTGATGTCTAAATATTTTCCTTGATTAAGATCAGAGCATTGAAAAATGGACTGAATTTTAAAGCACTTCCGGCCAGTTGTTTGTTAATATGTGACATTGAGGCCCCTATTTAATATATACACATACATTATCTTTGTGTCAATGTCATGAGGACTTGTCTATTGGATGGACTTGCAAATAATTTTAATGGCTTTTCAAAAGTTTGCTCTTTTAATTTTGCTTCATTGCACTGAGTGCAGCTGAATGTCAGAAACAAGTCTGCTGCAGAGGAGTGCTTTTTAAGAACAGAAGTTTGCCTTGAAGGTTGTCAAGAGTTGCTTTTGTAGTAATTTTTGTTCCAACTTTCACTTGTGTGCTTAACCCTCCGTCTCTAGATTAAGCGTCTCATGACCTAGGCTAAGGTTAAGAAGGTTCTGTAAGTATTATAATACTATGGACAAGATATGTGCTGTAATTGACTGATAAGACTTTTCTATTGACCACCTATAAGATGCAAATTAAGAAGGAAAGGTGGCTTTCTGCTGGGAATCAACAAACCCAGAGAGTAAATTTTGACATATTTCATCCACTTGTTCACTTAATTCTCTTTCTAAGAGGTTTTGAGAAAGTAATTTTGTTGTCAAACCACTGTGCTAGTGCTATTGTGATTTAAGATTTTTGTCACTGTGCTTCTGAGGTCTTCAGACAAACGAAATTATAGTAATTCCACTGGACACTATACAGAGGAAAGTCTTTACTTTTATCTTGTAACCCTATGTCGATTTCCATATGGAATTTGTAATTCTGATTGAAGTTGTGTAACGTGAATGGCGATCAGCATATCATAAAGGAGTTAGAAATGGATGCCAGCCATCCAGAGGATGTCCTTTCTTATGACAATAATTTCTTTTTTCTCGGTTGCTGGTGTAGTTACGGTGATAATGCTAAGGCAGTTGTTTATCTATATGTACTGTCTTTTAACATTCTTCATATATGTATCTATTCTGGATCACTAACTGCTATGTACTAAATTCCAGCATTATTAGATGCCATAAGGGAGGATGTCTCGGCACTCACGTTGTTAGCTGAAGTCTTATGCCTACTAGATATGATTGTTAACTCATTTGCTCATACAATATCAACCAAGACTGTGGAGCGATATACTAGACCGGAATTTACAAGTAGGTATTTATTCCTAGCACATTTCCCTTTCACGACTGAGATGACAATATGTTTCATATGGTCACTTTCCCATAGGCAATGGTCCATTGGCAATTGATAGTGGAAGACATCCTATACTGGAAAGCATACACAATGAGTTTGTTGTATGTATCTTTCTTTTTATTTTAATGTTTCTTTGATTGCTATTATTTCTTTTAACAATTAGCTCTTTTTGCAGCCAAATAATATCTTTATTTCTGAAGCATCAAATATGTTAATAGTCATGGGCCCAAACATGTAAGATTTAATCTCGTTTTGGACTTGGAAGTTTTGTTAAGCATTATACCATTTTGATTACATGAATCTTTAAGAACATCCGCGCATTTGACTCCAGATAAGACTTCTATCTACTTTTCCTAGGCAGTGGTTGAATTGAAATTTGCCCTAAGTTTGGATCTGACCTTCCCTTAACCATTTCACCGGTTCACCCTTTTCCTTTGTGGAATCTTTTAAGACCATGAATTAAGTTTGGCCCCAGATAAAAGACTTCTAAGTTCTAGCCACTTTTTGTAATAGTGCTTCAATTATCTTCTTTAATCTGAATAGTGAATAGTTCTGAGATCTGTTATCCAGGATAGAACTTGAAGTGTCTCGAAAGGTTTATATTGTACAATAGTTACTGTAAACAAACGTAATACATAGATAAAACTGTGCTTTTAAGAAATAAAACAATAGGCGAAACAAGAAATGTTTAGCTTACTGCTTGTCTTTAATGATATCCTTCGATGGTTCATAAGCATTTATGCACCCAACATGCATAAAAATTGACTAGGCGTCCAGTGGAAGTGAAATACGGTAATGGCTTAAATTGAACATGTATTAATATTCAGCTTAATATCTAACGGTCAATACTTTTCTTCAGGAGTGGAAAGAGTACATACCTTCAACAAGTGTGTCTTATAGTTATCCTTGCTCAAATTGGTTGTTATGTTCCTGCTCGCTTCTCAACTATAAGGGTTGTTGATCGCATATTTACGAGGATGGGTTCTATGGATAGTCTCGAGTCGAACTCCAGCACGGTATATTTTCGTGCCTTCTTTTGATAGCATATTTTAGCTTGAACTGACATCGGAACCATTTCTCTTAAACCACTCTTTTCCTTATTCAATTTAAATATACAATAGAGAAACCGATTTCTAATAATAGGTCTTCTTTAACTTGAGGGAATCAAGCTTGAAATGGATTATATCTTCTTTTTGGTAGGAGTTTATAACTGAGTGCACCTTATATGATATCAGTCTTGGAAGTTAAAGCCTGGTTGGAACGAGTTGACTGAACCAGATTTCAGAGTAACCCCATTAGAAATGGCAATAAGTTGGACGGAATCCGATCCGGTTGGACACTCATTGTCCGCCGCTTGAGATGCATAATGCAAATATGCTCGAATTGCTCTAAATAACTTCCTTTGAAGCAATTAAACTAAATAAGCTATCAAGTTGACCCTTAACCTCAAACTAAACTAGACCATGCTTCAATTATCATTTTTAGACTCGACTTAGCTTGAACTAATTTGAATCGGTTCGAACAAAATTATGTCATTTTATCAAAATTTTAAAAAGTAATATTACTTTATTTAATAGTTGAATGGTTTTGGTCGCTGAGCTAAATGTCGGGTCGGTCCAATCCATATCAACCCTAATAAAAGTGTACATTACCATCTGTCACAGCATTTAGTTGATATTGCTACATAAATTTTAAATATGAAATCCTAACAGAGATTGCTTTGTGTGACTTTTGGATGATTCAGTTTATGACTGAGATGAAAGAGACAGCTTTTATCATGCAGAATGTCTCCAAAAGGTAACAATTTATTCATCATCAACGACTTGATTTCTTGGGAAGCAATTTCTTCTAGATCAGAGATGTTGAATAATGTTTACTTTGATGCAGAAGTCTGATTGTTATGGATGAACTTGGGAGGGCTACTTCTTCCTCTGATGGATTTGCAGTTGCCTGGAGCTGCTGTGAGCATCTTTTGCCCCTCAAAGCGTAATATCATCCTACCCATTCTCGTCTTCTACCAACTTTTCATACAAAAAAACTTGAATATATCATTAGGTTGAACAAAAGTTGAGAGCATATTAACAGGTGTGGTAACTTACAATTTCACTATCGTCTTCAGGTACACCATTTTCGCCACTCATATGGAGAACCTATCCGAATTGGCAACTATCTACCCTAACGTCAAGATTCTTCACTTCCATGTCGACATAAGAAACAACCGTTTAGACTTCAAGGTTGTATCTGTATTATTCTTTACCCCACAATGAATTCTGGTTCGTTGGTTTTGAATAGGTAAGAATTTCGATTCCGGTTTCAGTTTCAACTGAGGGATGGATCAAAGCATGTACCCCACTATGGGCTTCTATTGGCAGAGGTCGCAGGATTACCAAGTACAGTGATTGAAAAAGCTAAAGGCATCACATCCAAACTTATGGCCAAGGTAATCTCTTTTAAGAACTTAAAACCATGTTTGAGTTTAATGTTGAGTCTAAAATGGGCGTAGAACATTTAAGGATTAACTTCAAATAGATAAGTATTTTCTTTTATGGAAAATGCTGTGTGACTTGTTAGTAGTTATTTTCCTAGTCTGTGAATTCTATAATATAAGAAGTCACCTAATTGAGTCTTTTTTAAAATTATTTTACCAGTAAACTAAAGACTCTCATGAGTCATGAGATCACTATCTTATGAACCCTACGTAAGTAATACCAAAACACATGTGCCTCTAGAGCTAAATGTAAATCCCAAGAGTTTCTTCAGGAAACACCATACCTTTTGGGTTCTGTTCCTTTATTACTTGGACATCAAACTTTCTTTTGGGTTTACACTACCGATATCCGACTACTGAGCCGACTAATTTGGATCGAGACTTAGTCACAATTAAGGCTCTTCACCTCTTTCTACGGATGTGTTTAGTAGGGATCGAATCCGAAAGCTCTTTTCACATACTCAGTCTGCGCAACCAACTGAGTCACAATCTATAAGTCTTGGACATCAAACTAAAATCCGAATGGAAGAAACCAGAAGTTAGTCAAACCAACCAACGCCAGAGAAAAAGGAAAATTTTACACTCTCGTGACGTCATATGCATAAATTAGGAGATAGGATTAATTATATTAGAATTTTGTGGCTTAATTTTAGTTTTTCATATACGATTTGTATTCTTCTATTAAAATTTAGAAATTTAATATTAAATCATAAATAAATAAAAATTAATAACTAAAGAATTAATACTATAATAATTTTTTAAATATGAGAATTAAAATATAAAAAATCATGGATTTTTCTGTTCGATTGGTAATATGAACTTGTTGTCACCACAGGAAATAAAGCAAATGGAAGTGAATTGCAGGCAGTATAATGACATACAGATGACATATCGTGTTGCCCAGAGATTAATGTGTTTGAAGTATTCCAATCAAGACGAGGATTGTATCAGGCATGCATTGCAAACTCTGAAAGAAAGCTATATCAACGGGACGCTATAGATTTTGCACTCCGAATTCCCAATCCCATCTGAAAAATCTCATTTTATACGAAACGGAGCTTTTGGGGACTTGGAACTGAGAAGAGTGTTTGATCTGCTGTCCACACCAAAGACAGGTAAAAGATAAAGCCTTTCTTTACTTCACTGATTCTGTTTCTAGCATTGATCTACAGTTACTACAACTTCTAGAAACCGTAGTAAAATAATTTTACATACAGTCTGTTTACAACGCCGTGAATTAGGATTGAAATCAATTCAATTGTTTGGAATAAGAAAATAGCTACGAATTAAATTCACGTATGGGTTAAACCTCCACTCTCTTTGTAAATTGAATTCACGGCCTAATTCACGTGAATTTAACTACAAAAGTTGCCGCTCTTCTGTTGATGAACCACGAAGCTTCACTCGAAATTTTTTTAAATTTCAGTTTGGTTTTATTTCTTTTGATTTTCAAAAATTATAAAAATCTTGATCTTTATTTTTTGTTTTATAATATAATTTCTGTTAACTAACAACTAAACTTTTTATTTGAAAGAAAAACAAAAATTAAAAACAAAACAGCAGTTAAATGGCCAGCCTCGCGACGGCGAGCCCTCGCCCTCTCGAGGCATTTCATTTGCCTTATTTATTTTTGTCTATTATTAATTTATTATTC
>JAOSBK010000001.1:26934197-26968281 GCA_027568895.1 Erythroxylum shatona | reverse complement strand
AAACATGCATACAAAGTCAAGAATGACACTTATTTTGAATAATTAAAATCTATCTAAAACGACTTTTATTTTGGATAATATTATTTTTTAGTAAGTGGTAAATATGTCATATAAAATAATTGAATTCAATTCTAATCTTATTAGATTTGTTTCAAACAGTGTAATTGAATTCAATTATAATATTATTGGATTTGTTCCAAACAATGTAATTGAATTCAATTATAATATTATCAGATTTGTTTCAAATAGTGTAAATTGAATTCAATCCCAATTTTATTAATGTAATTGAATTCAATTCGTTGATGAATTCAATTCGAAGGTTTCCAAATAGCCTGTTGGCAACCTATTTCTTTTCTTAATTACCCGTTGCAAATGTTGCTGACTAATAGGATGTGACAAATTTCTAAAATTTATAAGGCATTTAAGAAGTAAAAACTAAAATCAATCTACAAATTTAATAACAAAATTTTGAACATGTCATTTTTTTTGGTTTAGCAAAATTTCCAGATTTGATTTAATTTAATAACTTTTATTAAAAACTAATCAATTAATTAATTAATTAATCAATTTTTGTAAAAAATTAATTTTTATAAATTAAAATATACCAATTAATTTTCATTTTAATTATTTTAAAATTTTGATGAATACAAATAATTTTTTAAATAATTTTTCAAATTTCTTCAATTTTATATATCTTTAATCATTCTAATGTATTCATAATTGTTAGATTGTCACTTTTAATACTTATAATTTTTTTAGATCAATTAATCAACAGCATCAAGTAAAAATTTTGTAATATACAGTTTTCCTTTTAACTAATAAAGAGATTATTTTTAATTTTATATCAATTAATATAGTGATAAATTAATGATTATACAATTATATGAATACATGAATATTAATACTCAAGATGACAAAATAAGTATACAAATAATATAAACCTATCATGGCTATTCAACAATATACAAAACAATTATTTAGACAGTGCTTAGTTAAGTGACATGAGAATAAATCAGTCAAAAAAGAATAAATAGTGATAATTAGTTATTTATTATAATTGATTGAATAATTTTTCATATCTCGGTTTTAAATAATAATCCATTCCTCCTTACATATGAGAGGAATGGTTTTAATTCCCACAAATACTAATTTTTTAATTTTTTAATTAAATATAATTAAACTATAATTAATTAAAATATAAAATATAATTAATTGATTAAATTATAATTAATTAATTATTATGTAATTAATTAAAATATAAACCATCCTTTAACACCATCGTTATTATAGCCACCAAATAGGTATAACAAACAGACCCAAACGTAATGCAAAGTTAAATTCATCATTTGAACTAAAGTAAAGGAGTCCTCAAGTATTTCCATATCCAAAATCTTGAACCCAAAATCACAACTATCTTCTCCAAACAAAATTCAAAAAGTGCCATAAGATTAAACACATCACTGAGCTCAACGGTAGCGACGAAGGGATAGGGTATTGTTTCTCTTCCAAGTTGCCCTGCGAGAAGGCCTGTTCTTGTGGAACAAGTGCCCCTTTCCATGGAGACCCCTGTACTTCTTCCCTGCAGATGTAAGGCCACGGAGCTCCCTGTGCTTGTGCACAGGGTTGCAGAGCCAATTGATTCTTGGGTCATTCCGAATGGCATTATGTGCCACATCAACCAATATTACCTCAAAGTACTTGTAAGTTGAATCCTGTTTTGATGATTAATGTTAGCACAGGAAAGTGATGAACAAGACAGGCAATGGGAACAATATTTACAATTGAGGAAGTTAATTTTAATTTGACCCACGAACCTCATTAATCCAGTACGAATTCAGAACCCTGAGACCTCCCAGCTTTCTACCGGCACGCTCCTCTGCGACAGACCTCTTGCTTCTCTGGAACTTAAGTTGAGTAACACCCTGGTTTGTGGGCTTACCATAAACAATACCCTTTGGTACAGGTCTCTTCCTACCACCCCGTCTAACACGAACACGATAGATCACGTAACCCTGCAGCAAATAAGATAAGGTCACTATGCATATATTACATGACCAGGGTAGGCCATTGGAATAGACGAGAAAACAACCCAATGTAGAATAAGCACCACAAACTGTGTGAACACAATTGGCATTAAGATAAATGAATCAAAGAAACCTTGCAGTCCCGAAAATACATATCGCCATATAAAGATAAGCAGAGTGGGTAGTGAAGCATGTGTTGATATTTTACATAATATCCCAGAAGAGAACTCATGATCATATGACTATCAAAGAGAAAGCAAGCATGGTTGCACAGATTGCAAGCACGAAACTTGGATTGAAATTAAAAAGATCATAGAATTGCCAATTATTTCGGATAACAATAACAAAACCATTTATTTTCTGCACAAGGTAAGAAGAGCATAAGACTTCAATTGAAAAGAAGATGGAAATGGCAATCTAATGTATCGGATCAGGACAAAAGTGGACTTGGTAACAGCAAATCCACTTGGTCAGACGATCGATTGTTGAATTAATATAGCTGGTCTAAGAAAGCATCAAATCATGTACACAGACAATCTCCCAGAGAGAGAAGACTATGCATCAAGAAGCTGCTTAACCAGCAACAACTGAATATGAACTCTCAAACACATTGCCGTGCTTAAAATGATCGAATCATCAACTCTCACAAACTATAGATTACTGCCACAAAATCTAACATGTGAAAACTGGTTATTTCGATTAGAACCATGACAACTGGTACCAAACAAGTCCCAGTTCCATCAGCCATCGGGATGGAATGCGTTAAAATTCGCTTTGAAGCTTAGCAAATTCAACACATCTGAATGCAAGTACTTCAAAATTTAACAGCATAACTCTTGATCTACCATTCAATTACTACAGAAAGATCTCACTTACAAATAACCTGAACAAAAGATAAGATTACAATGGCAGAAATATTAATCTTAACCTGCTTAGCCTTGTATCCAAGACGACGAGCTTTGTCAGGGCGAGTAGGATGAGTAACACGAACAATGGAAGGATGCTGACGGTACTCCCAACACCTCACCCTCTGTAGAAACCTCATCACATCTGATTGTTTCTTCCTCCATAGTTCAGATACGTACTTGTAAGCCCCTATTATTCATAGTTAAAAACCCTCTATCGAGTCAAAAATTCCAGAACGTACACTAAACGCTTCATAAACTGTGCAAAGTTTGAAATTTTCACAGAGAATGGTTTTCACAAACTCAAAAGACAACATTTCTTACGAGGAAAACAAATGAATGGTTTCAAAATCTAAACAAAGTCCCGAAAAATGAAAAATAGAGGCATTTGGGTACATAATGAATTGGAAAATCCAGAAGAACACATTCAAATCTCTAAAACAATAGTACAAAAAATGCAACCGACAATACAATACGAGCATAGACGATAAATGAAGTGAGCAAGAGAGAGAGAGGAAGAGAGTACCCATGGGATCAGAGTACACTCGTACAGCAAATCTACGCAGCCAGTGACTAGGGTTTGCACTTAGCGAAGGAGAGAGCCTAAGCTTTTAATAATACAAAACCCTAGTCGTAGATGGGCCGTTCGTCTTTGTCATGAATAGGTTTCAATTTGGGCTCAACATCTGATCGGCCCAACCCCAACCATGTAACTCTTATAATTAAAATTTCAAGAGTATAAAGTAATAAATCAATTACTTATTTGAATGGGTTACATGAAAAACTATTAATTTGTATTAAGTGCTTAACTCAATTTATTCTACCATATCTTCTGTTAATAATGTTATATGTATAAGGCTTCCAACTTTGGTACATTTAGGGAGAGAGTCATCAATTGTATGCAACATTTCTTTTATATTTTATATTTCAAATGCTAATCTTAAGTATATAATTTGTCCTATCAATTTGAATTTTTATAAGAGAATAAGTTTTGATCAT
Source organism: Erythroxylum shatona (assembly GCA_027568895.1). Classification (NCBI taxonomy): domain Eukaryota; kingdom Viridiplantae; phylum Streptophyta; class Magnoliopsida; order Malpighiales; family Erythroxylaceae; genus Erythroxylum; species Erythroxylum shatona. Next base: position 26,964,353 of record JAOSBK010000001.1, on the reverse strand, counting down.
ATTTATTGTAAGTTTTTATTTATTTATGTATTTATTGTAATTTTATTTACATAATAATTTGACGTGTTAGTTTTATTTATTTATTTCTTAACGTGCATCACTTTTTTATTATTACGTCTACGTATAAGTCTATCGGAAATAATCTCTTTACTATGTAGGAATAAGGTTGCGTATTATTAGATTTCCTCAAACTCCACTTTATTGCGAGACTTCGGACTGAATATGATAATAATAATGATAATGAAAGAAACTACTTTTATTATTCAAATCTGTAACCTTTTAGTCACAAAAGAGTTATCTTATTAATTGTCCAAAGGCTGGCCTTCATGATTCACACTTATTAGTGATGTACAATGTAATGTATATGTACATAACTTATTGCATCAGTAATTTTGTGAGTGTCGATGTAAGTCTATGGCAAAGTGCACATTTTGTGTTTACTTGTACCATTTTTCCTTCAGCCTCTTATTTTTCTAATTGATATTAACATATTCATGGATGGTAGTGGATGTGTTTGCAAGGAGAGGGGAGAACTTCTTTACATTTTCAATATTGAGCAAGTCAACCATTGAAAGAATGAGAGCAATAATTATGGAGTGATAAAAATAATATACTTTTAAAGTAAAATTTAATATTTATTTAGATGAACTTTTGGAAGGTTAATGATAAGTCACGAAGGTCACAAAGGATACCTAAAAAGAATTCCAAATATTTTGACTAAATTAGAATAAGTTAAACGTGGTCATTGAGTACTTGCTTAGAAATAGGACTAGCTGTTATTTAGTTTGATTAATTCTCCATGTTGCAGAGTGTCAGTTTCACTTCTTAGAGACGTGTCCTGAAAAGTTAAAACAAAGTGCTTATTTCTGTACGTATTTAAGTTTAATTTTGTCATCAATGAAAGGTAAGCAATATTTCAACAACTTACTGTTTTATTCTCACTAAAAGCATAATATTGCTTTCTATACCTGTAGCTTTAATTGGGACCTATCAGTTAATAAATACTTTTCTCTGTCGTAAAAGTTATTTAAAAAAAAAGAATTTTTAGCTATAAAATAAAAAATATTTTTTTAATAGATACAACTTTTTAAGAAGCTCAAATTTGGGGCTTCTCAAAAAAGTACTTTTTAAAATAAAATTATCAGATTAATTAATGAACCTATTTTTTAGTCTACTGTGCCCTCGTGTTTTACACATAATTCCTACAAACTCATATTTACATTTATTTTGGGAGTTATATAATATTATTTGACTTTTCTATATGTTTCAATATTTATTTTTGATATTAGTTTTTATTTATGTTATAATATATATAAAAGATTTGATTAGATATATTTTTATTTATGTTTCATATGGCTTAACATTATATAATAATTAATATATTGTACTTTACATATTATTTAATATATTTTAAATAATATTTATATGTATAAATAATATTTATTATAAAATAAAATATAGTTAAAATTAAAAATATTTTTTTTATGTTATCAAATAGTCTAATGTACGAAACTCTTTTAAAAAATACTTTTTTTAATAACAACTAAATATCATAATTTTTTAGAAAATTTATTCTCAAAAAAAAGATCTAAAAAAACTCTGCTCTACTATAACCTCAACCAAACAATGGTCATTTACAAAAATGATTGGCTCTCTCTAATAATTGTTTAACAGTTAACCAATCTTTCTTTGCTAAATGAAAATTAAATAGTTTTATCAAACAAATGCATACATTTTTGTTATAACCATTATCTGATTATAATAAAAGATAACCCAGAATGGGCCAAAGAAAACATGAACAAACACAGAAAGGGCCAAGAAAATATGATCAATTTTTTTATTTTTATTAAACATAATAACAATCTATTGCAAAACCAGAAAATAAAATTACAAACGAATGAAAGCACATTGAGAGTTGAATCTCAGTCACTGACATAGAAACTCTTCCAACTGTAACTAAGAAATAAAATAGAGAGAGAAGCGGAAGTTTTGCATGTGATGTTAGAAATAAAGAAGATCTCTAACTATCGGTGCTTGTGTTCCCTCTCCCTCGAAGCTCTCGAAGAATGCTTGGTGGTATCATCATGAGGTGGTGGAGGTGGAGGTGGAGGAGGAGATGGATCGTACCTTGAAGGCTTCCTTTTGAAGTGCCTGTCATTGTCGTCGTCACTCGATTCATATTCCATCGCCGCCGCCGTACTACTCCTCCTGCCAACGCCCTTCACTGACGACGATGTTTTGTGGTCGTCATAATATCCGTTGGCCGAGGACGACGACTTGTGATGAGCACCCCCTCCTTCACCGGCGGAAGAAGAAGAGACCTTTCGCTTCTTTGCGGCAGCAGCTTCTCCTTCCGGGTAGCTAATGCGCGAGAACACGCTTGCCTTCCTCCTTTCCGCAGCGCTCATCGCCGAAGTGGGTTTTGCGCCGGCCTCCGAAGGCGCTTTTTCTGAACGGCTGTGGTGGTGATAGTGATGCTCCCGGTCGCGTTCGTGGTGGGAATCATAGTCTCGATCACGGTCACGATCACTGCGGTCACGGTCATGTTCATGGTCATGATCCTCGTGGTGGCGATCGGGCTTGCGTTTGGAAGGGCGTGGGGGAGGTTCAAGGTCGCGAGGAGGACGGTCAGGAGAGGGCCTCTCAGAGCGGTGACGTTGGTGACTTCCACCACTTGACGACGGTGGTGGGAGGGGCTTCTGCTACAAATGTCAGATAGAGCAATTAGGACTCTTTATTCTTCGTCAGTGGCCGCTGGCCCACTTCTTTAGGCCCAAAACGCACAAAAAGACTCAACATATAACCAATACGAATCCAAACTATAAAATACTCTCAACTCCAAGCACTTCTACTTTTAGCTCTCATTCTGGAATTTTCATTTTTCTACAAAATATTTTCTAAACGAAAAAGCAAATTGCAGTTTTGTCTTTTTCTTCAATGTTTTAATTTTGCTGGAAAAATTTATGAAATTTATTTTTATCATTATTTAGATTGAAAATAGATACTGAAGTGATGGGACTGAATAGGTTTCTTCCAAGTTTTACTTGGCCATCATGGCTTCTAATCTTCAGCAGCAAAACCCAATTTCGTTTTTTTCTCAGTTTTTTGTTTGATCATAGAAAGTGGAATTGAAGTGTGTATTGTAGTTGCCAATTTGTTGTTGGAAGGTTTTTACTTTCTCTGTTTTTAATCCATGGAAAAGGAATAGAGAGGGCAAACATAAATGGAAACAACAGAAAGGACATACAGATTTCATGGACGAAACATCCCCACTACTGCTCACTTCCCTTCCAAAATCTCGATCTCTGCTCATCTCCCTGTGCATGTTAATATTTGTCAGCAACTAATAACAATTACAAATACAGTTTTAAGTGTCTGGACTAATCCAAAACAGATGTTCTTCATTGATTCAATTCCTCAGGTTAACAGAAGTATATACATGAAACACCAACTAAACCTGACACCACCAGCGGCTGAAGATGTTCTAATAATTAATAAACCAGAAATAGCTACTGCGGGTTTAAGTGATGGATATGAATAGTTTCAATCATTAGGTATTACGATTAAGATAATGCAATGTCCTACTATTACTACTACTTCCACCATTTCCTCTATTTATGTTGCATTGCACTTTTCCAAAATCTAACCTCACCCCAGAGGAGGAAGAAACCAAGAATATGCTAGTATCTGCTGCAAATTATGATATAAGCAAAAGCTGGCCAAATGTCAAATTATGTAAGAAAACGATGCTCCTTAGTAAGGTTTCTAGATGTATATTTAACTTTTAGACGGAGAAATCTCTACCCTCTTCTGCCTGCAATGTCTTAATGACTCGAACATCGTTTAGTTTCAGGACGCCAGCATTATAAATGACTAGTAACAAAGCATCACTTAAAGAACTTCAGAATTCAAATAATATAATAATTGTTCATTACCTTTCAGCTCGTCTCTCATTTTCACGCCGCCTCCTCATATCAGCTTTCATAGCTTCAAATTCTTCTCTACTCATTGCAGGGTGTCCAACATTCATACCCATTCCAAAATCAGCAAGATCCCTGAAAAAGATGAGCAATAGAAAGTTGTAATCGAGTACATAAAACAAACTTGAAAATATTATAGGCGAACATCATATTCACCTCTGAGGGGGCATAACAGGCATCATGAAACCTTGTGCAGCAAATGGGTCTGGTGGCATCATGCCCCCAAATGGCATGTCCAAAGGGTTCATCCCATAACCCATAAATGGCACAGGATTGGCATAAGGAGCCATATATCCTTCCATCCCAGGTTGCGCACCAGGCCAGTAAGGATTATAGACACCAGGTCCCATGGGCATCATATAGTTTTCAGCTGCAAGATCTTGAGAGGATTTCCATAAATCTGTGAAGCATTCAAGAATGAAGTTAGCAAATTCTACTGCCATCAACAATTACCAAGACATATAAGAAGGATGGATAAATGATTCACGTTCAATCTTTCACTGTTATAAACTGATCACAAACTCTTCTTGCAAAATACACCAAAGAGTTTTAGAAAATCTTAGTCACGAGAGAAAAGTAAAACAGATATCTACCATTTGGAGGCATGCGAACTTTCTTCTTCTTCTTTTTCTTCCCTGCAGGGCAAATGTAAAATCAGTTATAGCACTAACAATCTGTTCTATCATAGGTTATCAAAACACACAAACAACAGTCAGAAACTGACACATTTATGCACACAAACAAATAAATGTATCAAACATCAAGGTATAGCAGGAATCCACCCCCGACTCCTCATTCTCACCCCACCTCATTCTCACCCCACTCAGCTAATCCTCGACAAACAGAGCAAAGCTGAAAATCAACTAGTATTGTCAGTCCCAAAATTTTCCAAACTTTAGGACTGGTGGTAAATAGTTACGTATCCTACTAGTCCCTGAATGAAATGGCAATACTTTTTTTCTGGATGGGAAACAACAGACTGTAAGCTATTTGAAATTAATAACAGTTTTCACTCTTCAGAAAATAAATAGAAACTACTATCTATTTTTGCACCCACTAAATTTATTTTTGTCAAGATTTGAGAGGCACAACACATGAATTTCAAATATGCCACTTAATCTTGAGTCGTCTATTGATGGACCATTAGTCATTTCATTAAAGAAATTATAAGAAGTCCAAAAATACTAGGTTATTTGTATCTTGTTGGTTCTAGGATTCAACTCTCAAAAATAGAATTATTAAGGATCAGTTTGTACAAATTTTAATAGAATTAGGGCCCAGACAAGAAAACAAAGATGAAAATAATTGAAAATACTAAACAAATGAAAGATTATTGCCTGCATCACCAATCGCTAGCCTTTGCTGCACCTCTTCGTCAGCCAAGGGAGCACTCCCTTGTGAAGCTGGCTCCTTCACACTTACTGATTCATGGGTAGCTTCCGATGCATCAGGTGCTCTGGTACTCTTGACTTTCTCAAATACTTGCAATGGGGCAACAGCAGGATTCCCTGCATTCACTGTCTCTTTCATATTTACATTGGGGGCTTCGGCATTGCTAGGAGATGGCTTTTGCTCTCCCTTAGATGCAGCAGAATGTGTGGGTGATGGGATCTTAGGCTGTGAGCACCGTGCAGATTCCATATCTGAAAGTTTAAAAGGGCAAATAACCAGTATGATATATTGCATCAATCATAATCACATCCATGTTCACTTCACTCAGATCTCCAGAAAACAAACCTTGAACCTGAAAGGTGCTTCCTGCATTTTCAGCACTGCTGTTACCAGACTCTAAGATTCGATTAATAGTGTCCCTGAGTGTCTTATTAGGAAGAAGGTCATCTGCAAGAATATCGGTGGCCCCACATACACAGTTTGATTTTGATATGATGTGATCCCTTATACCTGTATTAAAATGTAAATGGGCAATCAAATGCCAGAATGTTAATGAAGTGCTACTATAAAAGCATCTTTTAGCTCTATGAAGTTCGTCACAATGAATAAATATGAGATATTTAAAAGTCCACCAGTGACAGTACAATTAGAAAAGGCAACACAAAAATTGTAAGTAAAACAAAAATTTACACTAGGGAGAAGAATTAACCATTGAGATCTTCAATTAGGAAAAGCCTTTACTGTTCTCAGACGTTCAAATGACTCAAAAATGAACACAGAAGTACATCAAACTTACACTTGTCACAAAAGCTCTTGAAACAACATTTGCTTGTTAGGACAGCATCTTTCATAACTTCCTTGCATAATGGGCAATGAAGCTCTGGGGGAAGATCACCAATAGATCTTGTGGAAGGTAAACCTTCAATTTCTTTCTCAAAAGCAGCCCTAATTATGGTTAGATTCTCATGATTAATCTTATAGTTTACAAGTTTCAATTAGGATCGCATGGATATAAAGTACAAGGAAATAACGGATATCAGCTCACTCATTTGGCTTCAAAACAGCAACTGCACCACTGGGCAATGCATATGAGCCATCTGGGGTTGCCATCAGCATTGACTTTGGAATACCAGTTGGAGGCTTTACTCTTTTAATATCATAATTTGGATCACCATTCGTAGGACAGTGCTGGATGAAATGCCCTGAGTTAACAAAGTACAATAAATGAGCCCAAATCTGCAAATATATAAACCAAAAAATTTCCCTTAAGCTTAAAGGGGGAGAGAGCTATAGTTTAAGCATATGCATACCTGGCACCTTGCATCTATGACATACATATCCCTGTGGAGGGGTCTTTCGCTCTAGCCCTAATCGACCTCAACAAGAGAATCATCTATATCAGTTTATCAACAAAATAGAAGTGCACCCACATAATTAAGCTAACAGGATGGTATGTATATAATTCACGACCACTAAATTTGCATACACTAACATGCACAACAATTTACTCTGCAGAGAACAATCATCAATACACAATGTTTTGCATAGAAACAAGAGGAAAGGTATAAGAGAATCACCAAAACCACGTCCACCCATTCTTCCACCCATTCCTCTACCAAATCCTCTACCTGGGCCAAAGCCATCAGCACCTTGTCTGCAAGCCAAATGGTATACAGCATTTAGTAATTATGCAGCAGATTTATAAGCCAAACAAGGAACGAAAGAATTAGCTAAAAGTCTTGTCATAGAACATAAATCTTACCTTTGCCAGTCCAAGGCTGGAGTCTCAATTAAAGCCTTAAGCTTGCTGTCTTCATCAGCCTTATTTGTAGGGGGGGCATCAGGGAGTGTATTATTAGACTGAACAGGCAGTGTCTCAGGAATTGCATAGAGATCAGTCCCAAACTCATCCCATTCAAGGTCCTCGGACTAAAAATTATACAAATGTGTTAATAAAGTAGAGTTGAAACCACTTACATGGACACAGTCACAGCGAAGCAATGCGCTAACAGAGTAAAAGAGATGCAAGCATTGAAATTTACATATTTCATCGCAGATGAATCAGCACTTGTGAAGTTAGACTTGTCTGCTATGGTGTCTTCAATTTTACTTTCTGCCATTGGCCTGAAAAATGCAGCATTAACTCACTCATAGAAATTCCTAGTGATTCCTAGAATATGTAAACTAAGCAGCCATGGATAAAAAAAGAACTCTTTGTTGATCTGGCACCACTACTACAATGTGATTTGTGTAGAGGAAAAACCATAGATAAAACATGACTCTTTGTTGATTTGGCATCACTACTACAATGTGATTTGTGTAGAGGAAAAAAGAAAGTAGCAACCATGGCCCTCATATGACCAAGAAAGATGCAAAAATTTTTGACATATTCACCAAGTGAGAAGTTAATAGCAGATACAAAACAATATATAAAACTTCCTGAATCAAATAATTCAAGTGACTGAGAATTTAGAAGTTTGAGATAGTACTCTTGCTCAGTAACAATGGGCATGCGAGGACGTCCTGGAACTCGGCGAATTAACACAGATGTATTTTTTGGGATTAACATGGCTTCATCAAGATACTCTGAAATTGCAAAAACGACAATAAAAGGCCTGTAACAGCACTGCAACCTCAACAAGATTAGAAACCAAAGTGATGCTTAACTAAGTAAAATCCCTCCGGAACGGTTTATATGCTACAAAAAAGAGACCAGGCTAACCAGAGAAACTCAAGAAAACATCTTGTAATCACTCATTGATTAAAGTTTGGGATGAGATTTGACTCTATTAATGCCATAACCGCCACTTTACAAAGTAACTTTTCTAAAGATGCACAAAAATGTAATGCCATAAATAAAGTTTAGGTCAGGCTCATGTCATAAGTTTTCTTTTATGTGTAGTCCTCTCTCCATTGATCCATTCTATCTGATTGTGCTAGGCTAGCATTCTAGCATAAGCTCTTGATGCAAACGCCCTGCTTTCCATAACCCCAACATACAATTACTTGACAGCAAACTTTCATCAAGCAAGCTTTATATGTGCAACTTAAGTGTAACAATACCATAAATACATTTAGGGATTTAAGAGCTATGACACCGGTTAAAGGCAAACCTGAATCCCAAGTGCTATTACTAGTTATCAGTAATTGACATGTGAAAACTAACAACTGCAAGGTAGTTTCTCAATCTATCGTGAATTCATCCCACCAAAATGATGATGTTTGAATAAAAGTTTTGATTAGCCATAGGAAACAGAACCAACCTTCATTAGTTTGAGCGTTAGTGACCACAAGGTCGAAGTCTGTACCCCTGCCCAAGTGCTTTGATTCAAATATTTTTTCTTTCAATGTACCAACGGATATAAATGGCCCATCCATTGGGATTGAATCATAATCTCTTGCACTCTTAAACTTGTAATACACAGCCATTGCTGTTTTGCTTTCACTAATTTAATCGATAATATAATCACAAGTATCAGAATAACGGCAGATAAAAGCCCTGAATGAAACAAAATTAGCAATCAAAGGCCTCCCAATTGATTAAAAAAAAAAGAATGGCCTGATATTCAACTGAACTCGAAATATAGAAGACTATAACAACAATACAAAAGCTGATTTCTATCTCTTTTTTTCTTTTCTATTTTTTTTCTCGTATCCTCTTCAAGTACTCGAGAAAGATCAAACCAACAAATGAAGAAACTTTTCGACGCGTCTTCTCCTTCCTCTTCCTCGCAGGAACCAAAAACCTTCCAAGAAATCCGTCAACAACACAAAGATTTCGTCTTCTTTGAAAGAGATTTCCGCTTGAACAAAAAAATCCAATGCCAAGAATTCGTTCAATTTCTGAAGCAAATCCTGCCGGTTCAAATCAGAACTTCACGCGTCACAGCGAAGGCGGATGAAACCCTCAACAGTCCTCCGTCTTGTTAGAAATCCACCACCGATCAAAAACGCTCAGAACGGATTCGATAAGCCTCAATCAAACCCTCGATCGACAGAGATAGAGAGAGAGAGAGAGACAGAGGGAGAAATCGCTAGGTCGGAAGAATCTTCTTCGGCACCGCAAGCAATGAGATCCGAGGAGAAAACCCTAGAAGTTGGGGCTTTTCAACCTCACAAGAGAGTATGTGAAATTGAGGAACGAAGGTGAGCGACGAAACCGCGAATCATCGAGAGACGATAAAAGCTAGGGTTACGAGAGACGAAGAATGAGGATATCTTTTTGGGAATTATTAGCACTTGGGGTTACGATGAAGAAGAAGAAAAGGAGAAAAAGTTGAAAGTGTAAAAAAGGAAGGGGAGAATTTAAAGGGAGGTTATGGTCCACCGCTTCGTATTGACGCGCTTTTGTGGTTGGAGTTCTCTGGATGACCGCTTTGCCTTTTATACGTAATGTTACAGCCAAGCCTATTCCCTTTCCTTCCCCTTTACGGAGTGTTTGAGCGTAATAAGTACGGATTTAAAAAGATGAATATCTTAATATTTTCAATTTTTTGTGATATAATAAAATTTTATCTTAAATTTTAGTTCAAAATAATCAAATTAAAAACATTAATATCTTAATATTTTCAATTTTTGTGATATAATAAAATTTTATCTTAAATTTTAGTTAAAAATAATCAATATTTAATATGATAAGAGAAAAGATTTAAGATTTAAAAAATTCATTAAAGCGTACAAATTGACTAAAGTTTAAATATTATTAAAAAAAATTTATTAATTGAAAATTTTAAAGTTTTATTAAAAATATTTTTAAATAAAAATTTATTTATGTACTGTAGTTTATAAAAATTTATTAATTTATAAAAATTAACTGATTAATTAATAAATTGAACATTTTTAACAACAAAAGTTATTAAAGTAAATTAAACCGGAAAGTTTAACATGAACAAAATAATGAAATGATTCAAGACTTTACTGTTCACCCAGCTGAATCGGTTAAATTTTTCAATCATCGAAAATAATGATAGAATAAATATATATAAACATTACACTTACACCAATCCAATAATACTTATATAATAATTTAATTCAAATTAATTAAATCCCATTTGAATTAATAATTACTAAAATTATTAATCAATGTCGAGTTTAATTAGTTTACATTGATTCAAGAGTTTAATTGAGTCGCTGTATTAACAACATTTAATTAGTCCATGTCTAATATTTATACATGTCGCATGGATCATTTAAATATTACTAATATCGATTTAACACAACTTTTGTATTTAATTTAAATTGATTAAATTTTTCATAAATTAATAATTTATTTTAATTATCTTAACTTATTGATTTAAATTAAATTTAATTAATTAAGGTTGAAGTAGAGTCAACATACTAAATTACAAAGTTTTTATAAAATTATTTAAACAATATGTGAGCCTTGAATCTTTAAGGCAAGATATTATCATTATTGTTACTATCTTAATTTTAAAATATTTAATAATATTAAAATTTTAAACTTTTATTAATTTATTCAAATTATTTTAATAAATTTATTATAAATTTAGGACAATTAAATGATAATTTTTAATAAAATAATACAAAATCGTGTATTATAATGCATAATGTTATATAATTGTGCATTATTATGTATCGTTTCAACAAAATTACATAAAATAATTTAATTTAGTTTTGCAATAAGAAAATAATAATTAAAATCTTCATTAGTTTAATCTTAAAAACCTTACATCTATTTCGATTTGATTTCTTAAGAACTGATCAATTTATTAATTAATCAGTCAATTTTTATAAATTAATAAATTCTTATTAATTAAAATAAATTAATTTTTATTTAATATTTTTCAATTAAATTTTAAATAGAATAAAAATAATCTTTTTTAATCATATTTCAAATTCTTTTTTTATTTAATCTGTAACTAATTTTATGGCGGACCAATACCGGATTGAATCTTTTAAATTTTAAATCTCTTATTTTACTGATTTAATTTATAGTCAGGTTTTAAAAACATTGTAAAAAAGAGTTAATTAAGAAGTTTAAATTTTAAATCTCTTATTTTACCGATTTAACTTATAGTCAGGTTTTAAAAACATTGTAAAAAAGAGTTAATTAAGAAATGTTATGAAATAGGATATTCTACCAAAAGTTACACACATATTGCAGCAACTCACTTGTCACATGTATAAAATTACCATGTGAGATTTCCTAGAAAAGCAAAAGGCAAAAACGGAAAGCAATAGAAAAGGGTGTCATATATCGGTCAAGATTAAAGAAGATACGATCACAACGTATGCGAGGAAAAAAAAGAAACCTATCTGCATCAAGAACTTTGGATTTTCTCTCATGTTTGGGGATGTTACTGCCCTGAAAAGAAAACACATTTGCTTTGTTACTCAAGAACTTTAGCTTATGCTTTCTCTCGAATCATAAAACTGAAATGGGAACTTCCAAGATAGAGCATGGAAGAAGAAGGAACAGATTGCTCAGACATTCGTCGAATCGAAAAACGAAAAGACAGACGAAGGCGAAACTGATATCTTATATGACATTCCATGTGAGTAACCATACCTAGCAATTCGTTGGGAAAATCTTTGAAAAGGCAAACTCTGGATGAATACAATGCCAGGTCCAGTAAGAGTTGCTGTTACTAAATTGTCACCCTATCATTTCAAAGACATGTTTGAGAATAGTCAGTTCATCCAACATCTACTCTCCCCACCATACACCCCTCAACACATTCAACCTGGGAAAGTTCAGTATCCAAAGTATGTGCAACACTAAATGCTCAGTGCTAGGGTCATTTCGGGCTCAGAAATTAAGAAGCTACATTTCTGTTATCATTGATATCCTTAATAGCTCCAAAATGAGCAAAGAGACTTATTTTTTCTTGTAATTCTGAATTGAAGGAGCAAATAAAGAAAGAAGTGTAGAAAAAACCTTGAAGTGGTAAGACAAAAGAATAAAAGAAGCAACTTACCCCAAAGACTGCCTTTCGCATGGGACCATTGGATTTAAGTTGGACACTAACTGTGGCATTAATGGCGACAATACAAGAAACATCCACACATAATACCTCACCCACCTCTAGATTTTTCTGTACAACTACAGAAACAGAAACTCGTGAAAATCATAGAATTAGTATTAGAAGGGATAGATCAAAAATTAGTGTATTATGAGAAGAACACATCCAGGAAGCTAATGTACTCAAGAACAAAAACACGAGGCTGAAATAGTAAAAGTGTGGGGAAATAGTAGGCGGTGATAATGGGCCAGAACTAGAAATGGGGTAAGGAGATAAAAGCATGACAATTAACAGTCAGAACTTACGACAGGCCACTTGGACTCAATTTTAAACTAGTTAAGACTAGTTCTTTTCACACCATTTTTGGTTTAGCGAAAGGAACATGTCAGCTGGCCTAAAGACAATCTTGAACTGGACATGGCAAAGTAAAACACACCAAACTGACCTCAAGTGTCTATTTATAACCTATTATATTCTCTTCAGAACTTTAGACAGATACCAACTTCACACAGGGGCTAAATATGAGTCCTTCCAAGATGTGAGAAGAGGCTTACCAGATCCACCAGCAAGAATAAATACAAGGCCCTGTCCAGATATCCTCTGTCTCAAAACTCCCTGTCAATGGGATGGCATTTTTTTTTGAAAGATATGAGATGGCATACTCATAAGTAAATTCATGAGCTTGAACCAAAAAGAATTAAGATTTTTAACGGAATATAACTACAGCTTGAGTGATAAATGACAGTTGGCAAACAAATTAAAACTGGAAAGAAATTTGTAAAGGCAGGAAATGTTATTGCGAGGATTCTGGATCTAACCTCTGCAGTAGTTAGTTGGTTACGTGCTCTCTGATCAACTGTATTACTAACTTTCACATTGCTGATAGAGCAAAGAAATGCATCTGGCTAAACATTAGATGAGGAAGTCACATTTAGTGCATGCTGTAACATCTGGAGCTTACAAAAGTAGAAGACATAACATTTTAACCAACGAACCAAAATTGCAAACTGTACCTGGCATAAAATCTCTCCACCAAACATTGCCAAATCAATCTGGAAACAAATAGAAAAATTAGAAACACCATAACCAATAACTAATCATACTAACTTCAGCATCATGTTAACTAAGTAACAAAAATAATAAAATGCATTTTATTTTCTGTACAGGTCATGGTATTTGTAGGAAAACAAACCGGAAGAATTCTAGCCAGATAAGGCGCAGCTACTCCAACAAATCCATCATTCGGACCTGAATTCCTAAGGACAACACTGGTAACAGTCTTGCCAAAGAGCCAGTGCCATATACCTACTTCATTTTCTGGGATGAAGATGTTCTCCATTTCAATGGAACCAGACATGAAGCACATGGAACCTAAAGTTTTCATTTCCCAAAAGTGAAATTTTAGACTTCAAAGACGAGACAAGGCATTATACCAACTAGCTGTAAAGCATACATAGGTTGCAACAGCCACGAGATAACCTACTTGTTATGAACTTACCCGGTCTTGCAGTGACCTTTTCTTGTGATTTCAACATTATCTGATCATGCAACAACCAGCAGAGAGATGGATTTAGGAAAGCAGGCCTTAAGGAGTAGGAGCATAAAGCTTCAAAATATCAGTTGCTCGTACCTGAACAACCTGGGCTTCACCACCCAAAATCTGAAAAGGTGTTATAATATCTTGCTGACTCTGCAAGACAATCTTGTCATTATCTTTTAGGGTATTTAATACCAATAAGCTGTAAATGTAATTTAAAAGGGATTGTATAACTCAGAAGGAAACACAAGTCATCAATACTTGATGGAATTGGACACCATTACAAACATGAGACAACTTCAGAAGTAACAATGTAAAATGCCACTAGGTCGAAGTTGCTTGTCATCAATATCATTCATTATATATAATTCTTGCAGTGGAAGTATAAGATCAAGCGAAGCACTAAATCAATTAGCTGCCATAAAGGGTTTACGAAGAGTGAGACACACAGTTGTCACAGAATCGGAGAAAGTGATCACCTCTTATTAGATCTGCTTTTGTTGCAGTAATGAACACCATTGATTCTAATACCACAATCAGGATACTTTTACAGGATATAATCTCTCAGCTCATTCACTCACATCTCTAATCCCAGAATAAAGTCACCCGCATTTCCTCACATTGCGTTCCTCTTCACATCTATACGAAGCCACGTATATACACACAAGTAATGTTAACTGCTATTAAAGCTGAATAAAGTCAACTATTTCTATCTAAGCTCATCTGTAAGAGTGGAAAATTCATGTTCGTGCTTCTTATCTGTTGTCCCTGCTCCTAAATTATTCTCAACTCTCCCTTGGCTAAGCCATTCTGATTTCAAGTAATTTCTCACATCCGTCAAGAGCCAAATAGAACATTTTAAATAGCTCATTCTAAATCAAAACCTAAACCTACGAATTCAATCGTCGTCCAAACACACAAAATAATTCCCAAACAAATGAAGAAGAAAAAGAGTGAGGCAGAGAGTAACCTGGTAAACATAAGGTTGAAGCGGAGTAGAGAAAAAAGGTGCCGCCATGGCTTAGCGAACTGACAAGAGCAAAGATCCACACACACAACTTCAAATGAATTAATTTGGTTTTAGTTTTACAATCACTTGAAGGCCTCCGTCGAGAATTTAGAAAGAAAAAGAAAAACCAACAAACCGGTCCGGTGGAGGGAGTGTTGCTCTTGGATCGACGAAGACGTTGAAGGCGAATTAAGTAAGGAGCTTTTGATTTTCCGAGAATACCCTTGGTAATTTCCGCATTTCTGCCTCACTTGACCGGGTCTTACAGTGGCATGTTCGTCTAATCGGAGTTTAAATTTGTCTGGAGTTTCCCGTGTCTCTTTTTCGCGGAGGATGAGGGAATAGACTCGCTGTACGATTTGTTGGATGGTATACACGTGGAAAGTGTGATGATGTGGCGACTGATAATTGGCTGAAGGGTCCTGCTCGACGTGTTCTCAAAATATGGAGAGGAATAAAAATCTAAAAAGAAAAATGAAACACCGAAAGTGAAAGCGTAATTAGACATGTTTTTTATTATAATTTTTAATAGATAATTTAATTTTATTATTATATTTTCTTATTAAAATTTAAATTACAAAGAATACGTAATTTGAATAACATTTTTTAATTTTATTATTATATGAATTTTTATAAAGGTAATATAATGTAAGAACTTTTCTAATATTTATTAATGTTAGGTTAAATTTAAATTATATAATTAATAAGCTTAAGTTAGTCTTTAAATTAAATAAAAATTATTTTATATACAAATAATAAAATCGTTGGCATCACATCAATTCTTTTGTTCCAGTTACTCTGTTTCAACTATGTTTTATTAAATCCCATCCATATTAAAATAGGAATTTCGATTATGGTATTCTTATCATGTTCTATTAAATTTTATCCATATATCATGTTATCTTCGTTCTTCTTCCATGCTCTAACATAAATTATTTGGAAGTGAATTTTTAATTTTTGTTCTTATATTGAAACTTTGTTATATTATATTGTTTACTTCTTGAATTAGGGATATTCTCTCTAGCCAAAAAAATTTAAATCAATAAAGTCTCATTTGTGAATAAGTAATAAAAGAATCATAGTAAGGAAATAAAAATTGAAATAAAAAGCAGGAATTAAAATAGGAATGAAATTAGTAATAACATTATTTAGTATGAGATTAAATAAAATTAATATTTATACTAATGTCTTTTATCAAATATTAAAAATGATAATGAGAAAAATTTGACTCATATTTAATTATTATATAATTTAATTTTTAAATTAATAATCAAAATATATTTTGTATATTGTAAATAATTATTCTAATTATTTGATGATTTATAAAATTATTAATTTTTAAATAATCATAATTTTTTATAAGAATAACAATATCAATGAAAAAAATAAAATAAAATAAAATATTAATAAAACAAAATAAAATAATTATTAAATAAAATAATATCAAATATCATAATATGTAATTTTGACGATAATATTTTGATAAGAATTGATGCCTTCTCAATATCTTAATATGTTTTAGTAATAATTTCATAATATTATAATAATATCTAATATTTTAAAAATGAACCAAAAGTAAAGAGGCGCAAATAAAATATCAATAAAATAAAATAAATTAATTGTTAAATAAATTAATATAAAAGACCATAATTAATATGTAATTTTGATAATAATATTACGATAAAAGTTAATATCTTCACAATGTATTAATATATTTTAATAATAACTTGACAATATTAGAACAATATCAAAATTTTTAAAGTTTTGACTAAAAGTTAAATTTGTAAAGTAAAAAATTTAAAGTTTAACTAAGGATTAAAAACTTAAAAAATTAAACATATAATTGAAAAAAATTGACATTAAAATTTGAAATTAATAAAAATTGTTAAATAAAAATTTATTTAGTTATTTTAAATTTATAAGAAATTTATTAATTTATGAATATCTTTTAATTAATTAATAAATAAATTTTATGAATATCATTTAATTAATTAATTTTTAATAATAAAAATTATTAAAATAATTATAATTAAAAAGTTAAAATTTAGCCCAAAAAAATTAGGGAAAAACTAAAAAATTGAACAGGTGAACCGACTAAATTTTTTAATCTTTCAGAACATTGACCTTAAAACCAGGCGCGGACAGCTGTAATATAAACTCCCATTGTCCGTTTCAGTCCAAACCACCATTTTTGACGGGCGATTCAGACTACTGTATCCTTTCCAATCCCGTCTGTTCGTTTCACTACGTAAAGTCTCCCCCCGATCCGAACCTGGAGGTACTGTTTTAATGTATAATCTCTGATTGATGATCCCTTTGGTTCTGTTCATCTGTGTCGAATTTTATTTATCCAATTAAGAGAAGAAGAAGAAGCTAATTTGATGAGTGATAGTTTAGGAAGTTTTGATGCTCACGCCCAATACGGGGAATATATATTTAGAAGGAGACAAGGCTAGGAACTTGTAATCTACTTACGAGATTGGCTGTTCTTACTTGTGTTGTTGTTGTACTGTCTTTATATGTTTGAGAAGTGGAAATATGAAGCTTGGACACAAGTTAACTGTTCACACGTACGAATTTGTTGTTGACAGTTAACCTTGGCGAAGTCTTGAGAATTGTCTTGTGAATTCTTACTTTGTTGTTGTCTGGCTTCGGGATTTAGAATTTAAGGTGCTTTTTTTCTTGTGGGGTTTAAGGGTTCGAGTTGGTGTATCTCGTTCTTCTTGCAATTGAAGTTTTGAAGGTTTTCCGGATCAGAAGAAACTGATGCGAATCCACCTAAAAATATACCGTAGAGAACTCATGAACTATCGATACAAGGACAGATTTCCTTGCTAATGGTACTGTTTTAGTGATTGAAAAAGGTGAAGTGTTGTGGAATGATAAGATGGCGCAGTTACTGTGGCATGTAGCTGAGAGCCTGAGGAGAGAATTATTACGGAGTTGTGTGTGGAATAAAATAGATTGGAGGAAGCTGTTTCTTGTAGCTGCGACATTGACATTAGTTGGAATTTTGGTTCCAAGTTTTGCATTTCCTAATCAGCTGACAACATGGTTCCATTCTTCCCATCCCCCGGCTTATTCCTCCATATCCCCGAATGGTAGCATGCATTTAGAGCAGAGTTTTACAGAGGCAAAAGTTGAAGAGTTTAGTCAGGTTTCAACTAATCCTGACATTCCACGTAATTTCCTGAATGATAGCATGCATTTAGAGAAGAGTTCTACCGAGAAAAAAGTTGAAGAGTTTATTCAGGTTTCAACTACACCTGGCATTCCTTTTAATTCTACAGTTCCATCTGGGGACAAAAATGTTTCCATCTCTGAACAAGGAAATTCTGTATCTAAAAGGAGAAGGAAACAAAGCATTGGAAATGATGAGTGGAACAAGTTATTTCCTCCTCTCAATCCTCATGTTCAGGTAGATTTGTTGAGAATTTATGCATACTTCTTAGTTTCTTGTAAATGAACATTGTACAGATAGTTTTTAGCACTGAACATGTTTCTTCATGATACAAAATTCAGAGAAACATTATGTCCTTGTCACCTAATGCTGCTTTGGCGTATGCTAAAAAGGAGATTGAGCATGCCACCATTGTTACTGATGATCCTTATCTGTATGCCCCTATATTTCGGAATGTTTCCGTTTTCAAGAGGTAAATTGATAACACTTCTTTCCTTGCTTCATCATACTTATTGATGAACTCTATTTTCATAAAATTTCAACTGCAACTATCAATAAGTTGAAAATTGATTATGGTATTGGCTGCACATTTGGAGTTAAAATGAACACAACAAACTGGAGCTGATTTTGGGAAAGAATATTATGAAAGAAATTGGATAATGCATTCATATTAAGGTTTCTGGTAGTTCCATATGTGGATGAAGTAAGAAAAAGTTACATATAAAGGTACTATGCAGATCAGATGAATAGACTAGTGTTATAGAAGACTCATCTCTTGAATAAGAAAGATAGCTAGAGTATGGTTAGGTGAAAAGGAATAAAAATGAGTAGAAAAGTAGCGGAAAGGATTTAAGAAAAGTAAGAAAAGTTACTACACTCTGAGCTGATTGGTTTCACATAATCTGGTTGTTCTTATACATGTATTTCAAAGATTATATCAAACTTTATAATAAAAATTAGCAGTTAAATTTGAGAAAGAATAACTACATTGAAATTCCATGTAGTTGACATTCACAATCCAATCATCAATTAACACTTGAAGATTCATGATTACTTATTCTCTTAATAATTAGCTAGCTGGAGGTTCTCTTTCCCTGGACGTTGTTGCGAATTAAACATCATTTGATTTATTACTTCTTGCAAAAGATTTAATGCACCTAGTGGCTTACAGTAATGTAGCAAAAAGCTGGAGAGTAATCTATAAGCATGTTAATAGTGTCTAAATATTAGCTTATTCATTCCTTATTGGGATCATGGGTCATTGGTTTAATTGTGGTGCTAATCATAAATGATTTAGCATGTCTTTTGGATCACATCCTACTTGAATTTCAGGAGCTATGAGTTGATGGAGATGATTCTTAAAGTCTACATCTATAGGGATGGACGTAGACCCATCTTTCATAGACCTCATCTCAATGGAATTTATGCTTCTGAAGGATGGTTTATGAAGTTTATGGAGGCAAACAAGAAGTTTGTCACAAAGATTCCGAAAAAGGCGCATTTGTTTTACCTTCCATACAGTGCCCGCCAGCTGCAATCAGAACTTTACTTGCCAAATTCACATGATTTGAGACCACTATCAATCTTCATAAAAGACTATGTGAACATGATTGCTGGAAAATATCCTTTCTGGAACCGAACACATGGGAGAGACCATTTTCTTGTTGCTTGCCATGATTGGGTGTGTTAACTTTTTTTGTTTCTGGATAGGTTAACCTTTTTTCACGTCAGGTTGTTTGGATAAACCCAATTTATTTTTTTTATTTACTACTTTTTAGATTCAGAAGAAACAATGTTAGCTGTGCATATGATGTTGTTAGTCTTGAATACTTTTTGCAGAAACAAGCACACACAATTACCTTTTATGTGTGATCGTCTGTACATGAGCCCTATCCATTATCTTCGTATGCTCCAATGCATGTCTTAGGTTATGATGATCATCTTTGAGGTCTAATTTACGTATGAGATCAAAACTGTTCTAAGGAAATACTTAAAATATCTGTGACAACAAATCTTGACTATAGATTCCTGCTACCTTAGCCACTTGGCTCACAATTCTGATTCGAGTGGGTTTGTTGCTAATTCCCTTCAAACTACTTTTATGATGTTGATCTAGAATAGTCTTTAGGTAAAAAACACACGGATGTTCACACATCCAAGTAGAGAGATTTATGTATTGTCATCTATAGTTTCTTTCATGTTTAACTGTATTTTTGATAATCAAGAAATTTAGCCTCTTGAATGCCATTCAAGTTGCTTATTTCATCTCTTCAATTTTTAACCTTTTTCAGGGCCCATATACGTTGACCATGCATGAGGACCTAACAAAAAATGCAATAAAAGCTCTATGTAATGCTGATTTGTCAGAAGGTGTTTTTGTTGCTCGGAAGGATGTTTCCTTGCCAGAAACCACTATTAGCATTCCAAGGAGACTGCATAGAAATGTTGGAGGTGGACTATCAGTATCAAAACGCCCAATCCTTGCTTTCTTTTCTGGCCACATGCATGGAAGGGTCCGCCCAAATCTTATGAAATACTGGCACAATAAAGACGAGGACATGAAAATTTATGGACCTCTACCCAGTGGTATATCCCGGAAGATGACTTACGTCCAACACATGAAATCTAGCAGATTTTGCATATGCCCAAGGGGTTACGAAGTGAATAGCCCCCGCATTGTGGAGGCCATATATTATGAATGTGTTCCAGTCATCATTGCAGACAACTTTGTCCTTCCATTTGATGAAGTGTTAGACTGGAGTGCGTTTTCCATTGTTGTTCCTGAAAAGGATATCCCAAAACTTAAGGAGATTCTAATGGCAATTCCGTTAGAGAAATATCTCACATTGCTAACGAATCTTAAGATGGTGCAGAAACATTTTCTTTGGAACCCCAGACCAGTCAAGTATGATTTATTCCATATGATTCTGCACTCCATTTGGTTTAGTAGGGTCAACCAAATTAAAATTTCTCAGTCATAGTAACTCAGTTTGGTGTTTTACATTTTAAATGATGCACCAATGTACATCTGAGTTTGGACTAGAATTTGAATGGATCAAAGAAGTGTGGCGGGGATTTTCAGATAAGAGGAAAATTCATTGCTTTGAGCTGGTTTGGTGTTCAACATGTAAGTACTTGAAGCTGGAAACAGGCAATGATAGTTATTGGGAACAAGATTCGTCGGAAGGATATCTCACCACGTAGGTATGTCGTAAAATGTAGCCATGAATTATTTTCAACTGGAACCATCCGCATCTCCTTATTGCCAACATGAGATCAATTGTTACTATCCCCTACATTTAGTCCCACAATGAAAGTGGATCTTTAATGTAGAAGAATGTCCTAACTAGTCTCAGTAAAGTTACTCTTTGTGCATTCATTGAAGAATGAATAGTATTTTGATCTGGCTCAAATAACTGTTTATAGTTACTGAATATGATGTGTGATACTTAGTGCCATTCACGTGTTACATTTCATGACTATTGAGTGTTATTGTTTTCTGTTGCAGGGAATGTAAAAGAGCAGCCTTTGTACCATACCTTTGTAGTTCTTTAAGACACTATGTGCAGTCATGGATAGCCCTGTATTTTCATTCAAACCCATACAGATAGATTACTGTTCCCTGCACGGACTCTTTCATGTTCGCAAGGAAACTTGGTTGACATCGGGACATTCATTTAGAATCTGGTAAGAATGCGATGGCTTGAATTTGAGCATTATGAGACAAATATATCCAAACTTTTATTTTGTTCCAACTTGCCACTTCATTTGAGATGGTCTGATGCATGTATAAACATCTTGGCTTCTTACTCCAAACAAATTTTTTGTTATAATAGCTCAATTTTAGGAGAAAACAAGCTTGATTATATTTTAGCTACAAGTGAAATTTGTATGAGTATCTCATTCTGTGTTGGTTGTGCCTACATAAGCTTGTCATCCTCCGATACTCAACATTCCAATTTTTGAACACTGTGTTACTGAGTTGGCTACTTCATGTCAAATGATTATATACTTTCAAAATGTTTGCAGTTTCTTCTTTGATGCACAACTAAGTATTTCTCCTTATAAAATGAATAGTTCACACAAGTTGAAATCCAATTTTAACCTGAAAAGTCAGAGTTAGGATTTAGGTTCGACTCGACCAATTGTTAAGCCTAATGAAAAGTATTGACTCTTCCAGCAGAACAGAGTCCAACATTCGAATGAACTTCAGCCAACCACATACAATAGTCAATAGACTGGAGTTGTAGAAGGTATACCTTAATCTGTAAGGAGCAGAAGAACACTTCTTATTGCAGTCCATACAAAATTAGTCAAATTACAATGCTCATCTCTTCTCGTTGAGCATTTGATCCTGATCAAGTTGAAGAAACTTGTTCACCCACTCCAAAACATAGCATGTTTCAGCTGAGAAGTCAAAGAAGCCATTCATGTCAAAGTTATCTTCTGAACTCTCTATTTCTTCAGTATCCATATGTTGAGGAGGCTGACTACTGTCATGTCTCTCCTGAGGTACACCCTCTTGCTTAGTGGTTGAAGAAGCTACTATTGTTTCCTTGTGATTTATTTTCTTGCTCAAGTGAGAATTCCAGTAGTTCTTGATCTCATTGTCCGTTCTTCCTGGTAACCTCCCGGCAATGAGCGACCACCTATCAATAGTACAGTAAAAAAGCTTGAAAGAGTTGGCGAAAGTATCAAATAAACCAAAAACCTGTAGCTTCTTTGCTATAGACCTACCTATTACCTAGTAGTTTATGAAGACGAATAATCAAATCCTCTTCGTCAGGGGATATGTTGCCTCTCTTGATGTTAGGCCTCAAATAGTTCAACCATCTCAATCTGCAACTCTTCCCACATCGATTTAAACCTGAGAAGAATAGTATGAGAAAAAAAGTGAAGACCCACCAATCCTTTAGTGCTTAGATGCTTGTGAATGCACAAAAAAAGAGAATCTGCTAAACTGGATTCTAGATTTTATCTGCATGATAAGCTCAGAAACTTGCAGAGAACATGCAAGTCACCTGCTTTAATGGCGACTGTTTTCCACCTCTTAGCACCATGAACTTCAATACACCCGGACAATTTTCTATCTTCCTCTGCTGTCCAAGCTCCTCTGTTAACCCTTTTAGCTGGTGCATCATTGTTCTTGGGAGCCATGAGAGGAGAAGAAGGAGGTAAGGAAAATAGGAAAGTATTAAAAGTTCAGTTGTAATAGTATGATATATATACATATACACTATAGCTTAGTTTATATATACTAGCTAGTACTAGCAGAGACAAACACATAAAAGCGAGGAAGAGGTGAAAATATGGATGTCTTGTAGGGCTAAATGGAAAGGAATGCTGAGTGATTTGATATCTGTAACCTTAACAGCGAGAGAAGGAAGATAGACATGAGAGCCAACTAACAGTTTTAGGTCAATGGGCAGTACGCGTGGTGAGAGTGGAAGTAAGAGAAGTAACCATATAGATTGTTTTAAAGTTGAAATTTCTTGAATCTTGAAACTTAATTATATAATAATATGTTTAACTTATGATTTAAATAAATTACCTAAATTTAGAATATAAATTATTTAATAAATCAACACTTAATTAAAATTTTAAAGATCAATTAAATAATTTTCTAATAAATTATTTATCATAAGTAGGTGAAAATTTTTCTATAATTACTTTATCTCTATGTGGATGAACCAAGTTAAAAAAAAAAACTACTTATTTCATCTTTCAACTTTAAGTTAAACGGCGATTTAACTTTTAAAAAAAATTTGTCCGTTGAAAATTTATAAGTGAAAAAAATAAAAACAAGTAATATATATATATATATATATATATATATATATATATATTATTTATTATGCTTAAGAACATATTGCTTTTATGACTTGAACTTGTGACTTTATAATTATTTAAAAAAATTATCAAATACTCCAACGCTCACCAGGTAATATGTCTAATTATATATAAACTTAATTAATTATATTAGATTTTTTTATTTAAAAATAATTTTT
The DNA here is from genome assembly GCA_027568895.1 of Erythroxylum shatona. Classification (NCBI taxonomy): domain Eukaryota; kingdom Viridiplantae; phylum Streptophyta; class Magnoliopsida; order Malpighiales; family Erythroxylaceae; genus Erythroxylum; species Erythroxylum shatona. Next base: position 26,940,263 of record JAOSBK010000001.1, on the reverse strand, counting down.
TTACTAAATAGGGTAAGATTGCGCAATGTTAAACCTTTTTTGATCTCGCCTTTCAGCATAATGTTAAACTAGAGAAAATAATTAGTAACACAAATTTGGTATCATAAGAAAAAATAATTTGGTGAAATTATTTTTGCTTAATCAACATATAAAACTCATCGTTTTACATCAGTCATAGGGAATGAAAACTCAGAAAGTATTATATCTCCAACAGTTGCATTAATTGTAGAAGATAAGGACACTTAACACATCTCGGTGCTCTCAAGACATAGGCAACTAATCTCATTGACTTTAGCACCAACTTTAATGTCACAGAGTTGATGCCCGGATGAGCTGGACTTATGTTATTACTCATTTATGATGCCTATTTTTAATTAAAAACGATTTATTAAATTTTCTTAGGGTGAAGCCAATATTATGGATATCGTAAAAGATTTAGTACCAAATTACATTTTGATATGGTACTATACCGGTACTTGTTAATATCTGGTACCGTTTTAAGTAATTTTTTAAATTTATAAAATAATTCATGAATTTTTTTAAAAGTTACAAAATAGTCCATTGTCATATTTTACGGTTGTACTGTATATTTTTAACCCTATTTCTAAAAATTATAATAATAAATAATAATCACAATTTTAATTTAATTTATAAATTAATTTAATAATTATTAATAAATATAATTAAATTTAAAATATTTCTTAAAAAATATATAATTCAATTAAATTTTGATTTAATAATTAAAAATATATAAAATAAATATTATTTTTATAAATAATAATATTTAAATTATTTATTTTAAAAAATAAAATATTTTTACTAATACTTTATTAATAAATATTATATAAAATATCAAAATAAATTTAAATAAAAATAAAACATATTTATTTTTATTTTAAAAACAAAAATGAAAAATTTACAATAATTATAAAAATTGAAGTAAATAAAATAATTAATTAAAAACTTTTAAAAAAAGGAGGGTAAGGAGAGACGAGAGTGAGTGATCAAGATTTTATAAATGTTTGAAAATCTTGCAAAAAGGTCTCTTTATCTTTTAAAATTTTAAGTGTCGACTGATATTTTGAATATTGGTCGATACCGACCGGTACCATCCGAAATGGGTTGGTATCGATCGATATTTAAACCCAGTAAAATCGATCTTTTGTTTCGTATCGATTTTGATCCAGTATGGTACATACCGGTTGGTTCAAAACGATATCCACATTTGTGGTTGAAACTTGAAAATAAATTAAAATTTATCATTTTAAGTTAATATAATTTGTAAATAATTTTACTTTTTCTTAAAAAAAACTACTTACGATAATGTTAGAGACATTAGAATTGCAAAGGTCAAACTTTGAATTGAATTCTGACCCTTTTGAAAAGCTGAAAGTCAATTTATGCCATTATTATTATATTTTATTATTTTAAAACGGTATTAATGATATTTTAAACTCGAATGAAATTGGTTTTCTTAAATTGTAATATTCAACTATCAATTTTACGTTAAGTAACTTTCCAATTATACAATTTAATAATATTTCAATATTTTACAAACAAAGTTTAAATACTCATAGCACTATGTAGAAATCTCACTAACATGTGAAATTTAGAGAGATTTAATAATACGCAACTTTAACATGTGAAACCTAGAGAGATTTAATAATACGCAACCTTATTCTTAACTAGTAAAGATAAACAAAGCTTAAATAGATTTATTATTATTTTTAGTATCACTTTAACATATAATAAATATTAATTTGATAATATTACAATATAAATAACATCAAAAATATTATTTAAACTTTTATAAAATATTAAATCACATGGGTGAACATTCAACGAAGTCATTAAATTGTTCTATCAACAAGGATGATAATGAGCCGGGACTCAAACCCCTAATTATTTTTTGAAAAAAGTAAAATAACATCGTTTTATTACAAAATGATGTCATTTTGAATTATCAAGCTCAAGTAGCCCAAATTTGAGCCAGGCCCAACTTCTGACCGTTGAGTTAAAGATATGATTGGGCTGAAAAAATCGAAAATAAATCTTGACTTGAGACTCGATCAACTCAAATTTAACCTGTTAATTTTGGGTCGGTTGAGCTGAACCGAGCTTTTTTTTTTTTTTTGATTAAAGGGAAATGAACAGTTCAAATTACATGACTAAACGGGAGAAACAAGTTCCCGAAATATCCTCTATAAGGATCAAGTGGCACCTTATGGGTGTGGAATCAAAATAAGTAACTCTATCGGCGAGCTGCTCTGCATAAGTGGCCATCCAGTCGACGCCTCTGTTGCTCTCTCGATAGACAAACCAATGAACAACAGTAGATTCCTTCAGTAGATTTACTACTCCTGGGATCATCCGGAAAAAAAGTGTTCTGTGTCATAGATTAAAAAAAAAATGTAAAGAAAACCATGGACCTAAATCTTTTTCCTGCGTGTTGCCCCTTTTCCACATCCCTAACTTTGATGTCTAGAAGAAACCTTAATCTAACTGTATTGATTTTTTTTTTTAATTTGGAAATTTCGAGCACAAAACTATTGACTAAACGGACAACAAAATAATTATTTTCCCATATGTGAGATTCCAAGATCCTTGGTCATTCTAAGAATTGAAAGTAAGTTAAACGAGAATGGCCAACTATATATTGATTTATATTTTACATTGAATTAATTAATTGTAGATGTTACGATATAATTAATTAAAAATATTCTTTATATTATACATGTTTAATTAATTAACTAACTAATGCATAATATAAAGTCTATAAAAATTATATTTTACATATAAAATTATAATAAAATCATTATTATGAGATTGATGTTATATTTATGGCCCTTTTTAGTAAATGACGGATTGCATTAGCTGTTAGTTGATTCTATTAGTGGTTAGCTGATAGCTGATTATATCAGCTAATATGACCAGCGAATAGCATCAGTTGTTTGTTAAAGATGTTTGATAAAATTAACTATTTGATATTAGTTGTTGATGTGTAAAATGACTTATGAGGGTAAGATTTTAAAAAACTTATAAAGGCATGATTATTATATTTTTTAGTATTTCATTGAATATTCTTTTAAGAATTTAGAATTTAGATATTTAATTTTACAAAAATAAATTTATAACTTTAATAAAAATATAAAATAATAATAATAATGATAATAATGATAATTCAACGTTAAATTCTCTATTAATATGAATGATGCAAAGAGCTAAATCATATTAGTATTTTTTATATAATATGTATGAATTTTATTATTTAATAAATTGAAATATCTATAATGTCATATCAAATTAATATTTTTAGTATATAACTACTATATAATATATAGTAGTTATATACTAAAAATATTAATTTGATATGACTTTTTATGTTCAAAAACTTAATATTATGATATTTTTAAATGTAAACTATAGTAGTTATATACTAAACATATTAATTTGATATGACTTTTTATGTTCAAAAACTTAATATTATGATATTTTTAAATGTAAACTAATATTATAAAATTAAATAAAGATTAAAAATTTTACTTAACCCTTTTATTATATTCTTCCAAATTTCAGTACGATAAAAAAAAAGTCAACTTTGAAAATACACAAAGCAAAAGTAGAGAGTAAATTGGAGGACAATATTGTCATTAGGCGAGCAGTTAACTTCAAAAACTCCTCTTATGAAGTTTTTACAAATCATCTTATTGGAGTTAAATAAGTTAACTAATAAGTCATTCACCAAACACATCAACAACATTTTAAGATGGTCAATAAGTTAAAAAACAGCTGATAAATTGTTTGTCAAACACCTCCTATATATTATATTTAAATTATTTATAGTCATTATTCTATTAAGATTGAACATTAATAGAGCAAAAAGACCAGCACACATTGTATTTCTTCTTTATAAAAAATTATTAAATCTCATAGAATAAAGTATGAAATTACTTGAGCAAATGCATATATGCATATTGGGTAATAAGATTTTTTAAGTGACCTAATTTAGAGAATCCCAAATAGAACGAGCTCTGAGTATTTGTGAATTTCTCATTATGATACTTGTACAATTAATCATAAGACTTGATAAAAATCTCAGTTACTAAATTTTTATGTTGCTTATAACTTATTCTATTTAAAATAGATAAATTAGCAATATTTAGATATAATATCAATTATATGAAAATAGTTAATGAAAATAGTTAATGATTCAAGTAATTAGGAAGAATATTTAATTGTTATTGATTAGTTGTGTTTTAAAAAAAACTTTCACTAAAACAAAATGAGATTTAGAAAGGATGTTTTCAAATATCAAATATAAATTAATTACTAATTAAAAAACAAATATGATTTAATTTAAATAAAACAAACGTTAATTTTATATTATATATTCAATTAGAATATTATATGATAAAAGATTAAATTATATATTACAACTATACATACATATATTAAGTCAAACTATTTTGACATTTTAACATTTAAGTGATCATAAAATATTACCAGATGTTAGTATTAATCTACGATTATAAATTATTTAATTAAAAAATTAAAGATAAATTGAAAGAAGTTTTAATTTATCTAATTTTAATTACGAACTATAATTATAATTTATAATTATTGTCAATATATTAACAACCTAACAAGTAACGAGTCACAGATAAATTAAAAAAGAAAAATAATTTGAATTAAATTGTAAGCAATTTTAAATCTTGAGAAATTTAAAGAATTATATATAAAGTATTTGGTTTTATTAAAATTCAATTATAATTATAATTAAATCAGATTTTAATTATAATTAATAGTTTATTTTTATTGTAAAAATATATAATATTGTTTTTATAAACATGAAAAAGACATTAAGATAAGATAAGATAACACACTCGTCCTTTTATTCTATCCAACTTGTAACGACGAAGGACAACTAGGAATCCTCGACGTATCTTCATCTCGCCTATGAAAGGTCATAAGAGATGAGGAAAAAACTTCACTTGCTTAGTCTTCTTAGCGATGGCTCAACTCTCAGACAAGGAACTTGAGGATGTTAGAAGAAGAGTGGCCTCCATTGCCAACCATTTGAGCACCCCATTTTCTGCTACCAACAGCTCATTTGTACTTTGCAACACTTCTTCCGTGAATGACAGCTACCATAGAATCCATGGAGAAGTCTCTGGGAAGGAAGTTGCTTGGATAAGTGTTCTTGATGAGTCTGGCAAGGAATTCACCGACATCATCTATGAAAAGGCCGTTGGTGAAGGGATTGCCAAGGTTAAGTTTCTTCATATACTTTATATTAATGCCGAGGTTAGCCTGGTTTTAGTACTTTTCAACTACATTGTGGATTGGTAAGACTGCAAGTTGGGAAATTGAAACGATTATGTTGATGGGTTCTTGCTCTTTTCCTCTCAGATTACGATTAATCGGCCAGAAAAAAGGAATGCCTTCCGTCCACAGACGATTAAGGAGATGAGTCGTGCGTTTAATGATGCTAGGGATGATAGTTCTGTGGGGGTAGTCATACTCACAGGGAAGGTAGGTTTTCTTGTTTCAAATTCACTATATGACTACTTTTATTTCTTAAAATAGGAGGCTTAAAGTGAAACTACATGTGAACTTTATCATCTCAGGTTATTAACGACTTGGTACATGAGTGTTTCATTTATGAGTAGTAAGTTGGATAGTATGAGAAACTGTTTTCTTTATCTTTACTATAAGGAGGGCTTTTGTTGATTTGTTCTTTTGAAACAAAATGATGCTATAGGGTACAAATGCCTTCTGTAGTGGTGGGGATCAATCATTACGGACCAAGGATGGCTACGCTGATAGTAATGATATCGGTCGCCTTAATGTTCTAGACTTGCAGGTGCTCTTAATATAATCTATCAATGTAATTGTCTGCATTTGTGTTAAGAAATGCCAAGTACAATGGTATTTAGGACTTAACATGTTAGTGCCTACATTCATTCTTGGGTGCACTTTGATACTTACTCATGACATGATTTCATCTGTTTTTCACTTGTAATGATCTTCATAGTTCTGATCTTGAAGAAATTGGTTTAATTTTAG
>JAOSBK010000001.1:26896028-26910258 GCA_027568895.1 Erythroxylum shatona | reverse complement strand
GAACGTAGGAGACCTGATTTCTCCAAATTTAAGCATCGGCCTTAGGGTCAAGACTTTCCAAGTCACTCACCTAGTCACCTTCAAGCGAGCTTGTGACCAACTTAGCTGATAAAGTTTCACAGAAGCGTAGTGAATATGCAGTAACAAAGCTTTCTTAATCATTTGTTAGCGTAGTGAATATGCAGTAACTAAAGCTTTAGGAATGTCTTTACTAGACAACATTGATTACAAATATTAGAGATGACAAAATTGGTCCGACTTAATTCATCTCGAAGTTTTTACATCAGTTTGAATAAATTATATTTTGGATTGGTACAAATTTGATGAATTGATTGGTTCAACTTAGAAAATGATGTCACTTTAGTTACATTTGTTAAAATGGTATCGTTTTAGTCTTGATCCGATCCAACTTTGAACTACCATCAAAATTGATAGACATACAAGTTGGACCAATTATGTTTTGGAGTGGAAAAATCTAGCCTACTTATTCATGAAAATATTTATAGGTTGAATAACTTAGAAACTCAGCCGTTTAGGTCCAAACTTTATCGGGTCGTGAATGGCCCAAAAATTGATCGGATTTGGACCAAACTCAATTTTTTTCTTTTCTATTTCAAATGTAAATTATTTCATTTTTAAAGTATTTGATTTAATTTAAAAATGACAAAGTGACACTATTTTGTCCATGATCATTTGGACTTAGGTTTCAGCTCAAATATGAATTGAAAGCCAAAAAATAAAAATAAAAATATGAAACTCAATTCAAAGACCAATCAAATTAGGCCCAATATATTACCTTCAGGCCAAGTTGAGTTTAATAAAATTTTCAAGAATTGTATAAAATCTTATTTGTTAAAAGACTAAGACCAATAAGGAAAATATAAGTTAAATAACATTAAGCTTGACAAATAAGCTCAAGCCCGGCTCAAACTCAACGAGCTTAGCTCGGTTTTATCAAACTTCGAGTCGGGTTTCGGTTTTTTTAATTTTAAATTAAAAAATTGATTAGGCTTTAGATGAGCTCAGCTCGATCCATTATCATTCTTAAATAAAATGTCACTATTAAGTGATAGAAAAATTGTTATAACACTAACATTAGACATGAGTTGAAATCAAACTGGACTTAAAAACTTTTAAATAAGACAAACAAAAAGGTTGGAAGCTAGATATTTTTCAAATTTGTACAAATTTTGGGCTTGAGTCTTGCTCGAATTCTTGTTTGAAGCCCAAAATTCTTTAAAATTTAAGCATCAATTAGAAATTTAATCAACTCAAATTTTATTAATTGATTTCAAATTAAACTCAATTTTTATCAACATGATTCCAATTTAGTCATATTCCTGTTGGCTGATGCGAATTTAATAGCTGACAAGAACCTGGGAAAGCAATGTTCTAACTAAGAACATTTTGCCTGACGATGAACGTTTTAATTGAAGAGTAGAGATTGAGCTAATCTTTGTGCACAAATGCAAGCTTGACACACAAATCTAAATATCCAATCACAATGAAGTGTAACCTTATGGTCCCCAAAGGAGTTGCCCTTCCAATAAGATTGGAGGGAACCAAATGCTCACATAAATGAGTACTCGTGAGCGTTGTGGGAAAAGCTTGCACCCGTAACAGCTGCCAGGCACTGCAAAAACATTGACGCCTCTTGAAAATTTCTTTCTTCCTGCTGTCGTGGACCAAACGCTTATGCTACGGAGCTTTCCTGAGTCCCATCGTGGTCACGTGATTACTTTTTTTTTTTTTTTCTCACGATGTATTTTAAGAGGGTCTTAATTGTAAGAAGACACCTTTAAGTCATTCACTTCGAGATTAATCTCCACTTGCACCGGGTCAGCCCGTAAGAGATAAAGTGCTGGCCAAACAAATTTCTTCATTTTCAGGATTCGAACTCAAAACCTCCAATTAAAGAATAAGAGTGCTGAACCACTTACACCAACCAATTTGATTTGGCCCACTTTTGTTTAGTCTATGTATTTGTTGGATGTGAAGTTCACTCATTTTTTAATACAAGTAAAACGACATATGTTATAATAATTTATATTTTAAATTAATTTATAATTAAAAATTAATTGATATGAACAAATTCAAACCACTGAGACGGTCACTTATGTAATGGAAAGAGATGCTACAGCTAAGAACATGATTGGTATGAAATACTCTTGGATGTAGTATGAGAAGGAAACCACTCGGGACCATAAGGTTTGGTAATTATTAATTATGTTTTATGATATTTGTTGATATGTAATCAACTTATGATTATTGTTTTAATAATTGAACCAAAAGTTAAACCGATATGATAAGAAATTTAAAATTTAAAAGATTTAACCAGTATTAGTCCGTCGTAAAATTAGGTAACGATTAATTAAAATTAAAGAATTTAAAATATGATTGAAAGAAACCGTTTTATTAATCGAAGAATTTGAAATTTAATTTTAAAAATTAATTAATTAATTTTCTAAAATTGACCGATTAATTAATAACCTAATTAGTTTTTAATAACAAAAGTTGTTAAAATACATCGAATTGGAAAGTTACAAACTAAATTGAAAATTTTGGACAGTTTAAAGTTTTTAAAATATCTGTCTAATCAATTAAAAGATAATTATAATAAATTATTTTTTAATTGGTGATTCATTTAATAAAATTCATAATTAAATCACATGAAATTATAAACATAAATGCAAAATGTAAATATCTTTTTAAGAAATACTAAATCATAAGAATTTTGTGATAATAAACCTCACATTACATAATATGTACTTAAGATGTTTAGAAATATTAGAATACATATCCATTTGATAGACATATTATTTTTATTTTATCTTTTTAACGTGAGATAACTTATTTATAAATTTCTATATTCTCACTTATAATCAATGTTTTAAAAATCGAACCAGTTTGATCAATTCAACAGGAAAAATCTTAAATTATCCAATTTTTGGTTAGGTTTTCAATTTTTAGGTTTAATTTAGTTTAATAATTTCTTTTGTTAAAAATTTATCAATTTATTAATTAATCAGACAATTTTTATAAACTAATTAGTTTTTTATAAAACTAAAATAAAATAATTAATTTTCATTTAACATTTTCTATTTTTAATTAAACTTTAAAATTTTTATAATTAAGAACAATATTTTAAATCATTTTTTAAATTCTTCAATTTTATTTAATTTTTAATTGATTTTATATTAATCTAAAACTAATTGAACCTTTGAACATTTAAATCTCCTGTCTTATCAGTTTAACTTTTGGTCCAATTTTAAAAACATTGCTTATAAGTGAGTTTGTCCGTATACTTGTATTAGGCTAATCACTTGAGTTAATCACTCTCCTCAATTATACGTGAAGAGAATATATAAGAATGAAATCTTTACTAAATTTTATTTTTCGTTCCATACTTATTTCTCTTTTCTCATACATTCCAAACAAGTACATCATTAATTTTTTATAAACAGATTAATTTTTAAAATTTTGATACACATGCACTGTTATTATTATTTAGTAAGACCTATGAGAAGTGATATGGCTGATACCTTCCTCTTCTCCATTGCCTATAAGTTAGCTTATTTTTACTATGAAATCAACTATGTTCTCATCATTCACTTGTTATTAGTATTTATTTTTATTATTTATAATAGCAATCCTTACTAAAAATTACCATCTTTTTCTTTTAAGATTGATAAAAAGTTTACTTTAACATTATTAATTGACAACTTTTATTTTTTAATAATAATCTTCAGATTTTTATTTTGTGAACTTTATAATATATATAATAATACGGGTTGTCAATAGCAAACTTAAAATTATCATTGTGTAGTTTTTTGAATGAGTCATGATTTTATGCAATGTTTTAAAAATCAAATCAGAAGTTAAACCGTTAAAATAAGAGATTTAAAGTTTAAAAAATTTCAATCAATATTAAATCACCGTAAAGCTTGTTAACTATTGAATAAAATTAAAATTATGAAATATAATTTAAGGATAAATGTTTTTAACTACCGAAGAATTTAAAGCTTATTTGAAAAATGTTAAATCAAAATTATAGAAAAAGTAATTAGTTTATAAAATTTATTGATTAATTAATTAATTTTTAACAATTAAAATTATTAAAATAAAATAAATTAAAAACTAAATAAAAAATTTACCAATTCAAAATTTTTATTTGCAGATTTTAAAATTTTTATTTGGGTTTCAAGGTTGCCAACGGAGACCTTACACGACAAGTGTTCCCTGGTTGAAAGCGACTTTTGTGGTATGTATAGGGATAACAGTGACCTATTGTAATGGCGTGCCTGTTCTCGGTCTAAAGTCCTGATTAATAACTCCTCCTCCATAGTACGTCGGGACCGCATGGTTTTTTTTTTCTGCGAGAAACCTGCAGAGACTGAATTGTATGATTTCGATTCTAGCTTGGCTTCCAAGTTACTGTCAGTGGGGCGTAAATCACATGCAATCTTCTTTCTCCCCTTTTTTTTTGGGATTTTGTAGCTTTTATTAACTTATTTTTAACTCTTTTAACCTTTATTTTCTTTTCTTTCCTTTTAATTAGGAGAATATTGTGAATTTCAAGAAAAGTGAAACAATATGTTAATTACTTGTGCACATGTTTAATTATAATATTATATATATATATATATAACAATATTTAATAAAAATGAACATCCTATATGTAAAATTTGTCACATTAGACTTTTTTTTTTGGAAGCAGAGAAACTTTCAGTCGTTATCATTTGAATGCGTGCTAAATAAATTTTCGAATTGACGCAATAGTCTGCGAATTATGCCAAACGGGTATTCTACATTAGGCAAGTTATGTGCGACAGGTGCGATTGAGAGAGCATAGGTAGGGAGATTCGAACATAAGACTTTTTGACCCTGTGCCCCTCACTTTATCAACTTGACCATCCCTAGGTACAAATTAGACATTTTCATATGGTTGGATATCAAATTAGGTTAACTTTAATTCCATGTTAAACTTTTATAATTGTTTTGAATTAGTAAAAAAATGGGTCCAAAAATTCATAAATTTGAATCAAGAAAAATAATCTATTTTTAAAATGTAAAAAAATGTTATGTACAATTAATGACCCTATTTCGACCTTTGTAACTCTGAAGAAGACTCACTTTATTGCAAGACTTCAGATTGGGTGTGACGAAGACGATGAATTATGTTCTAGTAAGATGCTTTTAATAATAATAATAATAATATAATTTTTAAAAGAAAAATCGAACCAATAATAAGACGCCTAATGTCATCTACCTGTTTGTGGCCTTATGGAGTTATCTTTATGAGTATTAACTATAGCTTGCTTTCTTTATTCGAAGCATTAACTTTTTCAATAGTACTTGGCTCCAACCCGAAGAAAATTAAACAAAAAGTTGAGTTCTCTTTGTCTCTTTCACCTACCTAACACTAGTGATTTCCTTTATATATATATATATAGATAGATTAAGAACACAAACATAGAAAAATAAGAGACGTATAAGAAGAAAAGAAAACTAAAGAACTAAAATAAAAACTTATTAATTGATTTATTTTTGTCAATAAAAATTTATTAATTTATTAAATTGATCGATTGATTAATAAATTGATAAGTTTTTAACAAAAATAGTTATTAAAATAAATCAAACTGAAAAATTAGACGATTTAAAATTTTTATGATTGAACCGGTCGAACTGATCGAGTTTTTAATTAATATTGACAAATCTAATATAATCCTGATTGGTTATACACTATTGTTAATTAAGCACATTAAAAAACGTAGGGATATTGGAGAAACATGATTATTACCATCCTTCTTTAAGCAACTAATTAATTGTGTTTCTAAGTATGAAGACAACTTATTGAAAAGAACCAACTCTAGGGTTGGCAATGGCACTTATATGCTAGAGTTCGAGTTTATCCCTAAAAGTTAAACTATTCAACAAAAAAGAATGATTGTTTAGAAGAAGAGAAGCTGGGAACGAGAGAGAGCATGACTAATGCTTAAGGAAGGGTAATAATGAATGATGGAGATGTACTTCCTTTTAGACTTTTACAAGTGGCAATTAGGGACAAATCAACTTTTGGGTACACGACACCAATGGTCTTTGGTGTTTTTTGTTTTGTTCTTTGGGGTTTTTTGAAGACGCAATTGACTCCCACGCTCTCCTTTAATTATCCATCCAAGCTTGCGATGACGAAGGCAAAGGTTAGGTTATGGTTGTCTTGTTCTTTCCCTAATTGTTTTTGTACACATTTTCTCAATGATAAAAGTAAAAAGTGGAGTTGGATGCATCAAAAGCATACAAGTATCCAATGATTGTAAAAACACCTTCCATATCCAAAGGTAGAAGAAGATGACTTCCTTTGGTGTTTCTCTTGTATTCCCTGCAAGTCATTCTCTTCTGGGCCCTCACGTTTCTCGTGTCTTACTCCTTTGTCTCTTTTTGGACCTCATGCATATATTAAAAGATGAGTTTTCAAAACTTCAACTTGCAGGTGAGTTGGTAAGGGACTCTTCTGACTTAAGTGAGGTCACGGGTTCGAACCGTCCTCATGTATGCAGTCGTTTAAAACTTGAGGTCAGAGCTTTGTCTCCTGTAAGGGACCTACCCGGCTCTAATGGGGATTAGTCTGAGTATAGATGACTTAAAAGTGACTTTCTATAGTTAGAACCCTCCTAGAACACCTCGTGGGCAATAAAAAAAAAATGGGTTTTTTTATGTAATGATGATGGAGTCGAGTTCTCAGTATTTAATCCTAGATTAGTTCATTCTTCAGTTTCTTGATTATATATTTATTAATGTTTTAAAACCAATAAGACAAAGAACTTGATATTTAAAATATTAAATCGTTATAAAATGAGATAAAAATTAAATAATTTAAATATAATTAAAAAAGTTTGTTTTTTATCAATTAAAGAATTTGTTAATTTATAAATATTGATTAATTAATTGATTAAATTTTAATAATAAAAATTATTAAAATAATTTTGAAAAGTTAAGAAACGAATTAAGTTTAAAATTTTTACAATTAAACTAAATGTATTAATTAAATAATTATTAATATTTATAACGCGTCGTGTCTCATCAAATTATGAATTTTGATATAAACAAGTATTTTGATTTTTTTTCAACTTTTTAAAAATCTTTCTTATCCCCTTATTTATCAAACGAAGTTCAACATTAAATTTCGGTGCTCAATGATATGAAAAGATGGAAGTATGAACTCTTCTTATGCTCCCTGAAAAAGGCATGGAGAGACAATTAGCTAGTTTTAAGTCCCATCAAGGATTTACATCGCTCAATTAGTCACATCAGTTTGTAGATTATTGCATGACTCGAAACTCGAAAGTCGTACTCTCACTCTCGCATTAATTTTGTAATTTCTAAATAAAAATTAGATTTTTGGGAGAATAAGTAATTGTTATTAATGTTAGTAAATATATAAAATTAATTAAGTTGACCTCATATAAAAATTTAAGTTATTGTAATGAAACGACTATTTAATATGATATTAGAGCCTTTGTGATCAAGTGATCATGAGTTCAAATCCTATCATCCATCTATTATTCAGCATAAGGTAGCGTGAGTTTGTGCAAGTTTCAAGCCTAAAGGGTTTTCACTTGAAAGAGTATGTTAGTAAATATATAAAATCGATTAAATTGACCTCATATAATAGCTTAAATTACTGTAATGAAACGGTCATTTAATAATTTAGTCATGTCAAAAAGGATTCCTAATTCACATAATTAATTTATAAATAAGATTCAAATTTAAGAGACTTTTTATTATAAAATATCATTATTTTAGATGGTTCAAATAAATTTGAGTTGTATTATAAAAACTGAATTAGATTTAACTTATTTCAATTGATTATGACTTTTAATTTGTTTGATTAAGATCGAAAATAAAGACTGTCTTTTCGTAAAAGGTTTTGATAAGACAGATATTTTTCTTTTTTATCATAATTTAAAAGATAATAAAAAAGAATTGATGTTATAAATATGTTGGATCTTTAAATTATTAATTCATTAAAAAATTTGTTTAGAAGTATGTGTTTTATAAGTTATTATACACATTTGATGTTTTATTTAATGTATAACTACAAAATAACGAATGTAAATTTTATTATTAAAATTAAAAATTATTACTTCTTAAATTTATCCCAATTGAGAGCTATTTTAAGTCCTTAAAATCAAGATTAGAATTGTAGATTAAGCGTGATCGGGTTGGTAAAATGGAAAAATATGTGAAAAAAGGTCCTGTATTCGATTCCTCCAATTTATGCTTTCTCGATTGAGCCTATCGTATAGAACTTATCTTTTGAAATACTCGGTTAGCGTGATTTGTAGATTATTGCGTCAATCTGAAGATTTACCCAGTATGTATCTAAAAGGTAGTGACTACGGGCTCTTTTGTTTTAATTTTTTTAAATTTCACTTATATCTTAAATTTATTAGTAAAATTGTAGAAACGTTTGAACCTATCATTATTAATTATATCATATTCATTGCCTCCTTTTTAGTAATAACTTAAAATTTCTACTGACTCTACATTTTAAGGTTATGCAATCGACTCTCTTCAATTAATTCTGTTGAAAGCAACCCCTGCGACCTGCAGTCATCCTTTTCACACATACGTGTTTGATGCCTTTGGTCTGTTTGTTTATTTACTATTGTAATATTGTGCATTTAGGTCAATATCAGAGTTGAAAGCAACATTTTCCTATGCTATTTATGTGAACACCTTAGGTGGTCCATACTTTGGATACTTGTCGAAGGCCATTTTATGCATAATGCCCTTTAAATTACTACAAATTCCTTTCCACTTCCTACTTCTCATCAATCTATTGCTCACTTAATTATACTTTTTTACTCTCCAATTAAGGGTTCATTAGCAGTAACTCCATTTGGTGATGACAAATGAGTTAGCCAAAGTTAAATGGGTATGGATGAAGAAAGGAAAGGGAATGATGAAAGGGATAGAGATTGCAAGCTTACAAGAGCCCATTGTTCATTCTTATCCTTAAAAGTCTTTAAAATGATCACAAGTCCACTCAAAGTCGCTCTCAACCACTCAAATCATCCTCTTCCTCTCAAAAGAAACTCAGTAGGAAGAAGAAGAAGGAAAGGTGTTCCAATTAGATGCTTCTTTATTTTTTTAGCTTTGCAAACTTTTTGGACGATGGATAACTTTTTTTTTTTTTTATATGCACATATCGAAGTAAAACAAAGTAAGAAAACAAGAGAATCCAAACCATGATTAGCATGTTATGCAATTTTGGTCACACAGCAAGATTTTAAATTAAAATAATGCAGCAAAACAAGTGACCCTTCAAGGAAACAGAACATACCAAATAAACAGTAGACATGATCATGATTTTCTAGCTATACGTTGAACTCACTCACTCGGTCTACATGCAACTTTTGACATTCATTTTTATACAATGATTTGCTTAGACAAGGAGGGTTTATTTGAAGCACGTAATCGACAGATTATTACGTGCGCCTTATTATGATTCGTTGAAATTGGCAGACCCTCAACTTATTGTTACCTTAAGCAGTTGAATTCTGGACCGACCATGGACAAGGAAAGCACAGCTTGTCAATTTCATGAAATTCCATGAACTTCAAAGGCCTGTGAATCCCAGATTGGATATTATCTGATGATCGAATCTAGTGGTTGTAGAGATTTGGAGTGAAACAAAAACTGAGAAAAGGGTTGGATTTTGAGGAATGGTAGATGATGCTGATAAATTTTTATCAGTACTCCCATAAAGAAGGTTCGTGATGATGATACCAACTGAAACTAGTATCACAAGTTTCAGTCTCAGCCACATCCACCCGCCATGGAGACAAGTAACTGAACTCATCGAACCTATTACATATGTCCGAGAAAAGGTCCGGCAAGTCCATGAACGTGTCATCATCGTTCCTTGTCTGTGAATCCCGAGTGTCGACCGATGTTACCGTACTGTCAGGCGATGGAGGAACTGCCCCCTCTGATCCATCTTCAACGTGAACTTTTTTCAGGACCAACGACGCGGCGAGGACTGCAGCAGCACGAATGTCTTTGGGAGAGGCGGTGGCCGGACGGGGAAGTTCGTGGACTAGTTCCGGGAAGTTGAGGCAAGCTGAGCTTCCCTTAATCATCCGAGCCGCAACATCATGTGCTCGAGCAGCCATTTCTGGAGTTGAGAAAGTACCTAACCAAATTCTTGATTTCTTCTTCGGTTCTCTGATCTCTGACACCCATTTTCCCCAATGACGCATTCTCACTCCGCGGTAAGTTGGGTGCTTGCTTCCATTTCCGCTGCTCTTGACCTTCTTGACACATTGATCATCACCATCACCATCCGCTCTTGCTTCTTGGCTTCGCTTAGAGCATTTGGAAGATTTTTTATGGTGTGAACAAGAGGAATGGAAATTCCAACTCCTGATTCGAGCTTCACGATCAGTATCTGTTGATGTTTCCATGGGATAGATTTCTTGTGGGAAAGCAGAGCTTGAGACAAAAAGTGTAATGTTTATTATGGCACTAGCTGGTGAATCCAACAGAGTGAGGATATAAAGGAAAGGTAATTAAAGCAAATGGGGCCTGTCCACAGGACGAAGACGTACAATTTTGGTCAGTTTGTGACCATATGGATGTATAATAATGCAACGTACGAGGTTCACTTAGCTTCTTTTTTGTTAATTTCGTTGTATTTACTTAAGAATTAGGCTTGAGTAAGGCATTTTAGAAGCTTATTTCACCGTAAGTTTGTAACTATAAAAGGATTGAAAAATATAAATAAACAAATTCCAAGTTATGGGAGGAAGCAAAACCCACAGGAGTAAAGGCGTAGGCCATATTAGCCGAGTTCGATTTTCCTGTCTAATTTTATAATATCTTATTTTATCTTATAAATCTCAATTATTTATTTACGTGAGATAGTATAATTACATACCTATTCATTGATCATTGTACGTGGGCTTTCTTGTTCATGTCCCAAAAGACGAGAAGAGGGTACGTGGTCAAGCCGTAATCATGGTACCTCTTCGCTAGCTTGTACCCTGTTGCTTCTCGGTTCCCTTCCACCCTATTCGTCCTCTTCCAAAGCCTTTTTAGCTACCTTTTTTTTAAAAAAATCTATTACAACGAAGGGATGAAAACACTTTGGAAACACAGGAATACAGATTGTGAAACAGAAGATGTGGGTGATTGCTTCTTGGAAGTTTCCAAGAACATATGCAAGCAAAAGAAAAACGTGGCGGTGCAGGTTGGATCCCTGAAACGCATCAACAATCCATGCTTGTATCTAACCTTCCTTGGCATTGTCTTTTAAATCATTTGGACCAACCCTATAGATGGCATAAAATTTATATTTAATTATAATTTATTTTATTTAAAAATATGTGACTTACGCATTATTATTCCGTGAATTTTCTTATTATTAAAATAAATATAGAGTAAACTCTTTTAAGTTACATGACGTTTAGTAACGTCAAAAGCTAGCTTATGCCTAATTTCGTCAATTTTTTAAAATTAAAAGTATAAATTCATGTTATTTTTTAATTGAGTTCGAGTTTAGGCTATGTTAGGTCTTGGGATGATTTCAATTCATTAAAAACATTTAAATTTAGGCTCATAAGTGAATCAATGTAATCCTTTTATATGTTTGAGTTTTTTTTAATAACTAAGATTCATTAATTTATTTACGTGATAAACGAATATGCAAAAGAAAAAACGTTAAAGATTTATTGAATTGTATCTAGACATACTCTATCTAAGTTAAATTTCTTATTAATCATAGATATTAAACTCTTTTTATACTGTTATTTTTGATAAATAGATAATATTATTGCAATAAAAATTGAAATTTGTGAGAAAAAATATATATCAATTATATCTTTTTTCTTGTTTGTATGATGGCATAAATGATGTATATTAGTTCCACCAAAATCAAATTATAAACGGCGGACGCAATGATCATCTCTTGAATACAAAACATGCAAGCGGTTTGGTCCGTTAATCTTAAAAGTATTGAATTGTTTAGTTTTTTAGTTTAGTTTTTAATTTTATGCTTGATTTATTTTAATAATTCTTGTTGTTAAAAATTAATCAATTTATTAATTAATTGGTTAATTTTATAAATTAATAAATTTTTATAAATTAAAATAAATCAATTAGTTTTTATTTACCAATATTTTTTTAATTAAACTTCAAATTTTTTTGATAAAAAAGACAATCTCTTTAATAATATTTTTAAAATTAAAATTTAAAATTTTATTTAATCTTTAATCAATTTTATAAAGGTGTAATATCACTCGATCAAATTTTAGTTAAATTAAATATCTATTAACAATTTAAAAATAATATAAATTGTACTCAAAATTTAATAAAATACTTTTAATTTTAATTTTAATTTTAAGAGAATTTTATTCCTTTACGTAAGTTCATGAGAAAAGTAACACGTTGAGCATGTTTATTTAACCAATTCAGTAATATCCGGAGCACAATTATTTATGTCCTGAATTTTTATAATTGAAAAGAATGTGTTTGTCTTTATTACAATATGACTTTGAACATAAAACTTCAAGTTTATAAAAGTTAATATAATAAGTAAGAATTTTAAAGTTTATTTAGTATGAGATAATTATAAAGCTAGCTCGAGATCGAATAAAATTGAAGAATTTAAAATATATTTGAAAATTTTAAAGTTTAATTAAAATATGTTACTAAAAATTAATTAATTAAATTTAGTTCATAAGTATTTATTAATTAATAAAATTAATCAATCTTTAATATCAAAAGTTATTAAAGTATAGAAGGTATAAAATTTTTACAATTGAATTGATAAAACTGGTTGGATTTTTTAATTATTATGAGGTTTTTGTAAAAATTAAACATTTAAATAAATGCTATTACGTAAATAAAAAATTAAAAAATACATAATAATTCATAAATTATATATTTAAAGTAACGTACTTGACATATTTAATTCATGTAATTTTTATTTTAGTTTATTTATTATATCTATTTGTTTGTTTATTTATTTACTTATATCTTTATTGTTATTATTTATTTATTATAAATTTGTTTGTATTTTGGTTCATATATTTTTATGTTTATTTTTATGCAATTATTTATTTATTTATTATATTTTACTATTTTTGAAAACACTTTTTTCCTTTAAATCTATAAAAAATAAACTTTTACTAATTAAAAGTAAAACAATGTGCAAAGTTGACCTCAACAACCTCGAGAACAGATTGTCATATCCCTACACATATTTATATATCTGGTACACATGACAATGATGTATGATGATTATTGCATATGCCTCTAATTGATCAAAACGTGGCATACATGGGGCTGCAAACAGGCAAACAGCGGTTGGCTGCTGGCCATAGTCACAGGACCCCCCATCAAGTAAGAGTTAAGACACGATATGATCTTGTACATGTATGGCCAGCCTCAAGTAGCAATCAATATGTTGTACTTTTTTTTTTTTTGAAGGGATCATTAATTTTAAAATGCTAAAATTTTTAATTTAATATCTAAAATTTAAAATATTAATTGAATAATTACTTTTTTAAAAATTTAATACTTCAATTTAAAACATTAATTTTGTTAATAATTTAATTAACATTTTTTTTTTGTTATCTATGACTTATACGTGTTTAAATTATTAATAAAATTATCATTTAAAGTAAATTAGTAAAGATTTAACAAGTTGATTACTTTGTCGAAAAATTTAAAATGTTAGGCACCGAATTGAAAAACATTCAAAAAATTCGTTAATTTAGATGTAAATCATTTATCGGATCAAAAGATTTCGACATACCTATATCCATGATCTCGTGTTCGTTAGATGTTGATTTCGTTAAACTCTTTTATTTCCTCTTGTCTTCTTCCTTTAGCAATTTTTCCAATGGTTAAGAATGATCTCATTCTATAAGTTGTTTAAACTTATATAGCCTCACCAACGGACATGTTCTTTGATAACTAGAAGAGAGAGGAAAATGGTATTTGATCCATTTGAGATCCAGTCTATAATACCCAATAACCATTATCTTGAGTATTGTTATTGGACTCAAAGCTATAAGTGACATGGGACATAAAAATAGTCTAACAATCTCCCACTTGGCCCATGTTACGACTTGGTGATCCAACAGCTTTAAGTGCACACAATACATGGAATCGATCAAGTCATCCTTAACTGAATTAAGCTGATGGGATCATGGCGGTCACA
>JAOSBK010000001.1:26878764-26893334 GCA_027568895.1 Erythroxylum shatona | reverse complement strand
TATATATGTACATATATACATATATATATGTACATATATATATATGTATATGTACATATATATATATGTATATGTACATATATATATATGTATATATACATATATATATGTATATATGTATATATATATATATATATGTGTTTGATATTGACTCGTTGTAAATGTTGGAAATGCATGATGAAATATGTCTATTGTTGCACTTTGATAGCAGCCATGATATTTGATATTGTATGACAAAATTAAAGAAAAGGTTTTA
Organism: Erythroxylum shatona; assembly: GCA_027568895.1. Taxonomy (NCBI): domain Eukaryota; kingdom Viridiplantae; phylum Streptophyta; class Magnoliopsida; order Malpighiales; family Erythroxylaceae; genus Erythroxylum; species Erythroxylum shatona. Next base: position 26,893,078 of record JAOSBK010000001.1, on the reverse strand, counting down.
AAGGTATAAAAGCATTTTGATAAAAACAAAATGATTCTGAGCATCATTATATGCTTCTGTTTGGGCGAGGGTGGAACCATTCTGCTCGTCACGTGCACGATGAAAAGAGCCTTCGCCCCGGTTACCAGCTTGTGGCATATGAGCTCCGAAATGGACTAATTCTGTTCATGGGGTAAACTTCGGTTTCCTCATTCTGTTTCATGGGACCCTTGAGCCATTTGTTGTGCATTTCATTTTGATTGTCAAGTATGAAGCATATTGAGTGTTATGTGTTATGAGCTGAATTTGATAAATATTTATATTGCTTGATTTGACTTTGGTCAATTGTCAATGGCTATAAATATATTAACTTCTGAGCTATGTAGCTCACCCCACGCCTCCCTCATCAGGTGCAAAAAGAGAAGATTAGCGATCCTTGCAAGGCATTGGAACTCCAATAGTTAAAGACATTTGTAATTAAGTTAGTTCAGGAACTTTTTGTATTTTGGAATCATTCTAAGCATAAGCATTCAATTGTATCATATGTAGTTGTATTTTGTATTTTATCGTTGTATTAAGGCAAAGGTGTGGCTTTTGAAATGTAAAGATATTATGAAAACAATCATTGTGTTTTGTAATGGGCCCAAGTGATTTCCGAAACTCTAATATGTTCAATAATGTTTGCATCTTTGTGACTGAAAGGGTTTTAAATAAATCGGGTTGTTTTGATTTTCAATTTTTCGCACACGTTTAAATTGTTTTTTTAAATTGCAACGAGTTTTAACTAATAATTTGTCTCCGAATGCTTGGCTTCGGAAGCGGGGTCCAGCACCTTGGCTTTCTCACACTTTTCCTAAATTAAGAGAAGTAGTTATGAAATGTATAAACAAAATTAATGGAAGGAAATATGAAGAGAAATAAAACAAATCTGTACCTTCTCAGAGGCCCAATAATCACACATTTCACTCTAATTTTTTGGAGTGACCCATTCTAGAACATGTCTGCTTGCCTCTTCATCGAAAGGGAAAGACTGGTAATATTTATAAAGTCTATATCAATGATCCTTCACCCTTTGTTTCAACAGTGAACTAACAAAACTTGAAACCTCAAGCTTGTCGGTACCAATGATATTAAGTTTCATTTGTGAAGACCATGTATAAGTCAACTTACTATTTTTGGTAAATAAAATGGCAGCACATATAATCAAATGAATTGAAATATTACCGAAACTTTGTTCAAAGTATTTTGGAGTAAGTTGTCTTCCTTTAACTGCCTGGCATACTGAAGGCAAGGTAATTCATTCCTCACAATGATGCCTAACTCACTGGTCAATTTTGCAGATTGGATCTTATCCAGAGGGTGACATTATATGGGGTTAATGGTCATAGATAACTTGTTGCTCATTGCAACATTCATCGGTTGCAACTCGGCTCCTTTTGTGATACCTCTACCTCATTTTCTAATGACATTATTGGAATTTGAAAAAAAAACATAATAAGAAAAACACACTAAACATGTAATGAGTAATTTCAACATTAATGTAAATATGTTTAGTTAATAATAACAAACCGGAAGATCCCTCAACACTAATAAACGATGTTGGTGAAGGTTGTTGCTGACTGTCTTCATTCTAGGATGCAATTGTTGGTTATTAAATGATGGGGTCAGATTGAGTTGGTTGTTATAAGGGAGGAACTTCGGTCGTTGCCCCCTCTTTCCCTTGTTTCTACCAAGTTCCATTATATTCAACAACTAGAACGAAATATGCATAATCTTAACTTAAACATCAATATTCCACATTAATATAAGGAGATCAATAGTCAAATACTAAACATTCGGCATAACATTCTGCATAAAATAAATGAAACATTAAAAATATGCATTTAGTCATCGTAAATTAACATAAGTAAAACATCAACAATATAAGGCAATTATGAACATAACATTTCAAACAATACAAAGAATTTGTTTTGCATTCAATCATCATGATCAAGATTTTGAAAATCATCATCATTAAGTACATTATCATTGGATTCTTCGTCACTAATATATTCAAGCAAAGAATTGTCATTTTCATTTAAGTCATCTTGAGTATAGTCTTCAGCACCCTGCATATAATTGTTCTTAAGCAACTTTCAATAACTTCCTAAAATTATCTTCTATAATACTACCAATTATGTTAGGAATTCCTATTTCATTCATATTCTCCATATAATTCTAATAATTGTCTAATATCTCATCAATTGCATCATCACCATCATCATTCACATTACAGTCATCTACATCATTATTGTAACTGTCATCATAAGATGTACCACCACTTCTATTACAACTTGCTTCCTTGCATTCACCATGATAAAGCCATGGAGTATAGAATATATCTATGCCTCAGATTAGTAAGTGATTATATACCACATCTTGATTTTAGAAGTTGACATTTAAGCAATCGATGCATGGATAACGAATACTACATTTGTCACCCATTTGATCTTTTACAAATTGCATGAAACTCTTAACTCCTATATATTTTTTGACCATTTTTGATGAGACATCAAACTCTTATCTGTTTAGCTATACATAAAGAGAAGTAAACAATGATAGGCTCGTGAAATTAAAAAAATGAATGCATTCACTTTAATTTTTTATATTTGCATAGATGTATACATTTAAGAAGTGACCAAAAATTCCACCAAGCTTTTACTTAGGAGAAATGGCAAAAAAAAGTCATCATACACATACTAAATTTAATGCATTATGAATTTTCAGCACTATATAGAAAATTATACAATAAATCAACTATTACACCCATACTCCCACACATAATTTCATGCTTAAAAAAAATTCCAACAAAGTCATTTTACCCAATCAATACTATAATTTATAAGAATCAAATGCTAATTTATATAAATAAATTATAAGTAATTATATCATGCATATGCATCATAATTGTACACATCAATACATATTTGTATAAAAATTAAAACAAAGAGGATCCTTCCGGAGATCCTTTAGCTCTTTCAAGATTAACTAACAAAAAAATATAACATTACAATTTAATTTTTAAGATACCAGAAACTTGGTTCTTGGTACTGTTGTCGCCTGTAGCCAAATTCAAAAGAAATCACTTCTGTTAATATAATTTAATGTAGTAGTGATAAGTGGATATCGTTCCCACGAAGAATTTTTAACGGTAAAGATTAGCAAGTTTAAACTAAAACAAAGTAACGAAAAGAGGGGAGGAGGTTGGTTTCAATTCATGAAATTTAAGGAAAAATATAAGAAAAATCGCAAATCAACAAAAAAATTTAATCTGAAAAATTGATGAGAAAATACCTTGGTTTCAGGTTACAGATGTTATCACGCTAATATGGATCCTCGACATAAAATTGCAATCATTAACAAACATTCATTGGGAAAATTTTCTCTCAAGTGTAATGACTAGAAACATGTATCCTAGCATTCTTATTAAACAACAACCTAGATACGATCATAAGTTAAATTGAATAATAGCTTTACGAATCAAGAACCAATGAGCAAGCAAAATATATGAATGACATGCAATCAATCAAGTGAATATCTCCTTAGAATTTTCCTACTCCAACGTAGAGAAGAGAATCCTAATTGCTACTTGCAATTAGCAAAACTGAACATCATATTTCATTAATCTAGTAGTTAAACGCATTAATCTCTGGTTGTGCACCTAGAAACCAATGAATCTAATTAAAATTAGTAGATCGGAAGATATTCAATGTTTATTAACAACGTAAACTTTATTCAAAACATCTCACCATACCAGTGCATAACACGGATCCCCTCAGCCAAGAATAGAAGTTTAGCTATTCATAACGAAAATAGAAATCAATGAAATAAAATCATAATAAGTCTCCACCATTAGTCTTTCTTGAAGAAAACAAAAATATAAAAGAAAAAGTGCAAAAACGCAAGAGCAAACAAAGAGAAAAATTGCAGAAATTGAAATCCTATTCTAAAACCTAACCTAAAGCTTGCTTGCATGAACAATCATCCTCTCTCCTTTTATGCTTATTTTTTTTATTTCCTTCCTATCTTTCTTTGATTCTTTTCAGATATTGTATCTCCCAATTTTCAGTAGTCAATCCCCTTGAAAGATGGCAATATAATCTTCAAATATTGTGAGAATCTCTAATTTGATTTTTGAAAATTAATCTGCAGATTTATTCCATCCTTAGGCGTGCCCACGTTTAGTCACTGAATTGCTGTCAAATTTAGAATTTCATATTTTTTTCATTCTTTTGCATCTTTTTGATTCAATTTCATCTCTAAGGTGTTGAAAATCATCTGTAAACAATTATAAGATAATTCAATTAATTTCGGATAATAATTTCAACACATTAAAGATAATTAAGTACAAAATAAGTGCAAATTGATGACTTAACATAAAATAAGATAAAACAACATCTGCAGTTGCATTTAGTCTAGTTGAATGCTTTTCCTAAAAGTAATAGTTTCTGAACTCTTAGTTACTACAAATGATTATAAGAATTAAACTTTTATGTATTCAAACTTTATTTTAACCAATACACTAATAATGCATTAGAAATTAATAAAATAATCATAAAATAAAAGCATAAAAAAGCAATTCAATAGACGAATAAATTAAATACTCTATTATAAGATATAATTTTCCCCCAATTTTCAAAGCTCCAAAAGGGCTTTTACTTCCTTCATACAAGAATAAAAGACTTAGTCAACAATGGTCATTCCTACAACTAGCATATAAAGAAAGATTACTCTAATATCTATTAAAGAAAAGAGGACTTTGAGAAGTTGGTAACTATAGTTGAAATATGGGATGCTTTGCTCCTTCACACCTTGGCTCCATTTATAACTATTGAAACCTATGTAGAAATTTTGTAGTTGTAATTCTTTGGATCTCCTAGATCATAACGTAGTTAATTTTCACCCACATTTGGCCAAGATAAGGTTTTAAACCACCTTTAACATGTTTTTCTCTTGCAAATTTGAAGTTTAAAAATTGGCAGTTTGAGATAAACATGCCCACACCAAATATCATGCTAGACTATTTTTTTAAGATTTCAATTTGATTTTGATAATCTAATTCCAATTTGCAAAATAAAACTATTATGGTAGCCCAAACCTCTTTAATTCACCTTTGATTATTGTTGAGATTTCTCCTCTATTTTCATTTTCTGAATTTGGATTAAGACCCAAATTTTTTCACAGTCAAACAACATCTTTAAACCTTATTATGCAAAAACAAATAAAATACCAAGTCTTGAACGTATTAAGATAAGATCTAGGAAGATTTTAAATGCTAAAGATCAGGCAAAATTATGACACATCATATTCCCCCACACCTAAACCTTGCTTTTCCTTAAGCAAATGAAAGACTAAAAAAACAAGATAGCCAAATAATTTTTACTTAACCACTTCTCATGAGATTAAATCATGCATACTCTTTAAGACTTAGACCTAAAAAAAAGTTAAGCACCACCATACATTAAAGTTGATTTTTGCCCTAAAATATGAATAAAGACAATTACAGACAATCTCAATCAAAAGTGTGTACAAAGCCTCGATGAATTTTCTCATGATTTTCACTCTTTCACTCAAGTGTTTAGGCTTAAGTGTTTACTCTCAAACTCTCTCAAGGAATACACTACTATAAACTTACACAGACACTAAATATCTCTTATTATGAACACATGAAGGCATGAATCAAAAGGACTTATATTAATTGGTTGTAATTAGGCTTGAGTTAAGGGTTGAAAGAGAGAATTATAAGCTAAAACCACACATATTTAATTAAACCATTCAAACAAAATATAGGACTGAGAAAAGCATGTGATCAAGTGCTCATCTATCAATATACTATATTTACAATTATTTTATTTTTGATTTTTCTTGTTATTCTTTCCTTTTTGAAAACAATCATCAATGGCGACCATCATACACAATTAATACAAAATGAGTAGCTTGGAAAATAAAATTTACAACAAAATTACTCTGATTACCTAAATAACTTAAAAATACCTTATTAAAACAAGTAGTTGGGTAATTGGATATACCATAAGATATGTTTTTGACATGGGCTTAAAACAAAAAGAAAAAGAGATCTTAAAAATAGCTCAAAGGGGTTGAACTTGGGATAATTAAGGAAGGTGACTTTTAAGTTAAATGGTTAAACCAAGGAAGGCCTTTATCATATTCAAGCTCACATACACCATAACAATTCAAATTGGTTCAATGCAAATTATGAAAGTATCTAAATAACAGAGAATCACCCACCAAAGAAAAATGGATAGATATATGATGTTTCTATCCTTTAAGGCTCAAATGCATAAAGGTTTCAAGCAAATTCACCTAATCCTCATGTCATACTTCATCACTCAATTATCTTGCTTTATCCTAGTGCATACCTAAGCTATTTCAAATTATCAATGTGTTTAGCCTTCATCTTAATCAGTTCTAATCTCAATTTGCACACATTGTCCAGTTTGTTCAAAACAATTTAGTGAAAATCTCTTTAGTAAATATAATTTTATCAATTTACTAAAGAATTAGGTAAAAACAAGAATTTAAAGGAGAATGTTCAAAAAAAATAAAAATATCATAAAATCAAAGGGAGGAAAAATCCCCTTCTCCACACCTATTTAAAACATTGTCCCTAATGTTGAACAATAAAACAGAAAAAATACAAAAATAGGAAATGAAATAGAGAAGAAAAAGAAACTACCGTATTTTTCTCTTTGTTTTGGATGGGGAGTTTAGTGAGAGTGCATGGTGGGCGGGCTTGTTATAGCTACTGGTTATTGTTGGGTGGCTCATCGAGGCATGACTTAAATGGCAGGCATATGAAAAGAGGGGATTTAGAGTTTTATGGGTCAGACATGATCTTGTACACACCTGTACCCTAGAATATGTTTCTTAATTTTTTTGAATTTATCATAATGAAACATGGTTGCAGAGACATTCATGGTTTAGGTACACGAGCTTGTTCGTATAATACTTCATGAATCAATTCCACCATCTCCACACATTTATAGTTAGTAACAAGACCTTCCTACACACTCGTGTATATTTTGACACAAGCGTATCCTTTTTCACATGACCATGTCTTTAAAAACATCTTGTGCTAATGAATCAATAAAACTAGTTGAAAATAGAGGATAATCCATATTAGGAGATTTGATCATATCATGATTTTGAAAATTCATCATATCCCCGTCAAACTCTATTGTTTCAGTTTGATTATGAACATTAGCTTTTATCCTTTTCATTTTCATAAATGGCCTCCCTAACAAAATGGGTACTAATTAGTCATCATTTCCACTTCCAAAATATAAAAATCAATGAGAAAAGTCAATTTGTCTTTAACATACACAAGAATGTCTTTTACTAACCCCTTAGGATATGCATTGGACCTATATGCTAATTGAATTACCACTCCCATCTTTTCTAGTGGTCCTAAGTTAAGAGTTGAATAAATATAACAGGGTATGATGTTTATGGATGCATTTAGATCTAGCATTGCATTTTCTATTCTAGTACTACCAATAAAATATACTAATGTCTCTTTCACAGTTCAAGGTGTCTTTTTCATATACATGAATATGTTGATGTGTAGTTTTAATCATAAGCATACGGTGTAGTTATAACTATCACTAACGAGTATGGGTCGATTCTATAAAGAATGAAGGTTAACTACTAACTATTCATAAACTTAACTATCTAGGTTAACAATTATAATTAGATGAAAAGGCAAATAAAAGACCCATTCAAAACGCAAAAAACAAAGCAATAATTAAGAAGAAAACAATCTATAAATAAGCTAGATTTAGGTAAGGTATTCTCTAGGACTTTATTATGTTCAAATTTACTAATTTAATGGACAATTCTAATTTTTTGGATTGATAAGAATTCCTAAGTTACAATTGTATTCTCTTTTGATACATATAACCCTTATCAGTAGATTGAATCAATTGAAATCTCTTTTTAATCAATGCAATCTAAGAATGCATTAATTCAATATTTAAACTCACATGATAGGTTTTTCCATAACTTAAGAAGATCTCGCATTTTCTCTCAAGCAACTCATAATCAATCCTTTTTATCCACGTTATGATCTTAATCATATAAATTATCTCTCAATCTTAATGTATGAATTAAATAATTGAACACTCAACTTTTGTTCCTTCAATCTAATTAATAAAAAAACATGGATAACTCTCAAGAAAAATAAAAATTCATTAATCCAAAAGTTTAGTTCAATATATCATATCCAAAGTCCATCCCACCTAAAGCTATATCTCAATTAGTTCGTAATCAAACAAGAAAGAAAAAAGAGGCAAATGAGTCATCATCACGAATCTTGAATCTTAAATCCTTAATGAATCTTGTTAAAGTCTTGTTTTTCTTCTAAGATTGACTTTTCTTGAATCAATAACTATAGAAAAATGGCTTCTAAAGGACTCTTTTATACATTCAAACTCTTATTTGGCATAAAAGTTCCCTATTGTTCACACCTTGTTCTTTTAATAATTCAAAACCCTAATTATTAATAAGTAACATGACCCTAATATGGGTTTATGAACCTACCGCGTTATATTTTACTGTATTCTATAACTTTTTCTATAAAATATGATTGCCAATATGGGACTAACACAAGAACGTGTATGGTCTGTGTTACCCATCAAGGTATGAATATAAGGCTATGTAGGGTAGTGAACAAGAAATAATATGATCCATATTATAACATAACCCTGACATAGTTGTGTATAGGTGTCGTGTGCTTATGTCCTTCAATTCTTTGAAGGTTACTCCAAATTGACCTAATTCTTCTCTAAATTCACTCATTTTCCTTGAAGAGGCAAAGATACAACTGGAACAAAATGTACTTATTATGAGTATCAAATCTTCTAAAAGTGAATATAAGCATAATGCTATAAAAAGTATGCTAAAAGTAATGTATATTTAGCATATATCATAGACATAAGATCTAAGGGAGATAAAAAAATTAAAAATGGTAAATGATTTCAAATAGAGTAAAATCATAGTGCTATAGTTAGTCCTGTTATAAGCAAATTCAATAAAATGTAAAGACTTTTCCCGAGTCCTAAGATTCCTACCAATAATAGCACGAAATAAAACCTTCGGAGTCTTATTAACCACCTTAGTTTGGCTATCGATTTATAGATGACAAGTTGTAAAGAACAACAACTTAATTCTCAGTTTTCCCAACAAAGTTTTCTAAAAGTTACTAAAAAACGTAACATCCCTATCTAACACAATATTTCTAGGAACTCTATGCAATATAACAATCTCCTTGAAAAATAGTCTAGTAATATAGGATACATCATTGGCTTTATGATATGCAATAAAATGTGTCATTTTAGAAAATATATCTACCATTATAAATGTTGAATCTTTACCACTTTTTAGACTTAGATAACCCTAAAATGAAATTCATTGAAAGAGCCACCTATAATTTACTAGGTATAGGTAGAGGGGTACATAAGCTATGGGTTTTATTTTAAATTTGAGCTAGTTATAAGTAACACATCTCTCACACACCCCATCTACATCTCTCCTCATATGTGGCTAAACGAAATGCTAACTCCAAATCTGTAGAGTCTTTTTAACTTTAAAGTGTCCATTAGGCCTCCCTTGTATGGCTCTATCACAAGTGATTTTCTCAAAGAATTACGAGATACATATGGTCAGTTTTCTCTAAACAAATATCCTTTATGCATGCATAATTTTTCAAATGCAAAATTCTCATATACTTTAAACAAACAATCAAAATCAGGACCATCAATATATAAGTATCTCATATGCTCAAAACTCGTCAATTTATATGCACAATACTCAATAAAGTATATCTCCATGATAAATGCATCAGTTACAACATTTTCCTTACTTTACTTATACTTTATCACACAAGAAAAAGTCTCGATAAACTCTACCCACTAAACATGTATATTGCTCATCTTACTTTGACCTTGGATATATTTTAAAGACTCATGGTCCATATGTATCATAAACTCTTTAGCCCATAAGTGCCATTGCTAAGTCTCTAAGGTTCTCACTAATGCATACATGTCCTTATCGTAAATCGGGTAACTCAAGGTGATCCTACTTGGCTTGTCAATAAAATATGCTATTGGTTTTCTATCTTGCATTAGCACTGCTCCAATTCTTACACCTGAAGCATCACACTCAAATTTAAAGTGTTCTTAAAGTTAGTTAAAGCTAACACTTGAGTCGAACTTTTTTTTCAATAGAATCAATGCTCTCTTTTGATCTTCATCCCAATTAAACCCTACACTTTTCTTTACTATCTCGGTCAAAGGTGTAACAAGTGTATTTTTACCAACTATCTATAGAAAATAGCCATCCTATTGAAACTCCTGACATCACTCATAGTTTTGAGTATTGGCTACTCTTTAATAGCCTTCACTATTCCCTTTACAGTCATCATATAACTAAGGAATATAAATTGTATAGAACAAAAGGTACACTTCTTCAAGTTTCCATACAACTTTCTTGCCTAAGAACAATGTAAAACCTTTTTTAAATGCTCAATATTCTTCTTGAAGATCTTATTATAGACAAGATTTTCATTGAAGCACACATCTACAAACTTGCTTAAAAAAAAATATAGTTCATTAATCTTACGAAAGTGTAGCTGCGTTATTCAATTCAAAAGGCATTACTAATCACTCATAAAATCCATATTTGGTTTTAAAGTTTTTCACTCATTTCCTTCTCTAATTATAATTTGATATACCCAAACTTTAAATCAATATTAGAGTATAAATAGGCACCAAATAACTCATCAAGCATATCATTCTAACTTAGGAATAAGAGGTTGATATTTTATAGTATTTTTCTTGATGATGTAATAATCTATGAACATCCTTCATGTTTCATTCTTTTTTGGTACTAACAAAAATAGGAACAACACACTAGCTCAAGCTCTCTCTTACATATCCCTTCTTTAAGAGTTCCTCCACTTACTTTTGAATCTCCTTTGTCTCCTTCAGATTTGTTTGATATGTTGGTCATTTTAGAATCTAAGCTCCTAAAATAAAATCATTTTGGCGCTCAATCTCTCTCAAAGGCAGTAATCCACTCATAATATCATCTTAAAAGAGATCCTTAAATTTTTATAAATGAGACACAATACCATTAGTTAAAGTAACATTATTGTCAATATCATGAGAAATGAAAAATTCTTTGTAAATAAAAAAAAGTATCTAACATGTGGCTAAGAATACATTTCTTACATTCTCCACTCTCCCAACCAAACTCACACCTTTTTCCTTGTGTTTACTTCTTGTTTTTGCTTTGCTTTTAATGTTTGTAATTACATTATTCAATTTAATCTCATAAATCTTGTGTTACATTTTGTAAAATCATTCTTTAATTTGGTCCTTTACTTGGATCAATATTATAGACCCAACTTTAATGTCTTGAATTGACGAAACTTCACTCTATACGTAGAGATCCATTATTAAGGCCTTGTTCGGTAAATGGCTAATTAGTATTTTTTTGGGCAGATTGAGAGGTATTTGATTGTTTGACCATGTCAAACCATTGATAATTATGTTTGATAATCAACTGGTTGGGTTAGCGAATTAAACCCAATCTGCTGTTTTTGAAAATGCTCCTAATGAGGAGCGTTTTGCTCCAATGGTTGAGAAATTAAGAGACGAAAAGTCGATTATGCCTAAAAGTTATTACAAATTACTTAAGTTGCCATCTTTTATTATTGCTTTCCTTTCACCAAACAATATTACCCTAAACTTCAACTTGATTAATAAGTTAATATATTAGAAAAATGAATTTCAACTTGATAATATGGAGAAAGAAAGTAGTAATAATAGTAGTAGTAGTAGTAGTAGTAGTAGTAGTAATAGAAGCAACAGTAGTAGTAGTAGTAGTAGTAGTAGTAGTAGTAGTAGTAGTAGTACTAATAATAATAATAATAATAATAATAATAATAATAATAATAATAATAATAATAATAATAATAAAGGGTTAATTATTAAAAACTCAAACTTTTCTCAAATTTTCAATTATAGCCCGAACTTTAAAAAATAGTAATAAAATTCCCCAATTTTCAAATTTTCAATTTTAGTCTAATGTTAGTCTCACTATTATCTTTGCTTATGTGGCACTATCACGTGTCATTAGACCCTCACTAATCAGATTAGTGAAATGATGTTGTTTCTAGATGATACTAAAACAACGTCGTTTTAAGAAGATGAAATCACTTTCACTTAATCGTCATTCTCAACCTAAAATTCCTAACTTTTCTTTTTTTTGATTCAAAGTTCGAACCCCTTCTTCTACCTTCCGGGTGCAATGTGAAGAGCTTTAGGGTTCCATCTCCCTAATCCTCTTTGCATGATGACCCATCACTTTCTTATAATTCTGAACTCTCAAATCCCCAACTTTTGTACTTTCTCTTATATGGACTACCCTCATCTCTCTCTAATACTCCTCTTTGTATTATGGAATATGTAGTAACAACAAGAATCAAAATCTAACTAGGTAGGTGGGTATTGAAGGGAAAGAAACTAAGTTAAAAAATCTATGATGTACCCTAGTGTCTAGCGATATGGTAGTAAGTGAGGTTGGTGTTCTCATACTATAGCTTCTGCCAAGGCTGTTAAACTTCTGTTGTTGTCTCTCGCGTGCTTTATGGTTCTAAAACCGATAAAATACGTTCTTGCCTTCAATCTTGCCGTATCTACATAGTTAGGTAGTGATTTGTTCAATCTGCTACATGTTTGGTGTTCTTGGTAATGTTGCCACCTGTAACCAAATTAGTGAAGAGTTGAGATCTTCCCACGAGAAATCTATTGGTAAATGTTTAAATTAACGTGATTTTAAGAAATTAAAAACGACAAAATTGAAAATAAATGAAAATAATTAGATCTAAAAAATTGATGATCAAAACCTTGGTTTCAAGTCACCTACGTTATCAAACTAGTATAGATCATTGATATAAAATTAAGTCCATTAACAAATGATCATTGAGTGATGTTCTCTCATAGGATTAGATGAATAGAAACATGTATTGTAAACACTTTTATTAACCAACAACTTAGATACGATCTTAAATTTGAGTAATTAATAGCTTTAAGAACTAAGAGAACTAGAGAGCAAGACAACACACATACAATATGTATTTAGTCTATATAAGACTCTTTCTTAGAATTTCCCAATCCATAACATAAAGATGGTAGTCCTAATTGTCACTTTAGATTAGCAAAACTGAACGTCAAATCCTACTAATCTGGCTGTAAATTAAATCAATCAATTTCTAATTGTGCACCCTAGAGATCAATGAATTCAATCATAAAAACAATATAAAAGACATTTAATATTCATCAGTGAAATAAACTTTATTCAGAAAATCTCACGCATACTAGATGATAACGTTGGTTCCCTTCAACTAAGAAAAAAGATTTAGCTAGACATAACAGAGGTAAAACCTAATAGAAAAGTAGTAGGACATATTGTCTCCATCTTTGCAATTTTTTCAGAAAAATCGAAAACTCCTAAGAAACCCAAAATATAAGAAAAATGTGAAGAGATGATATGTATAGAAGGGTCGTTATCTTCCCTCTTATTGTTATATTTATCAGATACACTTCCCCACAAAATCAGGTAGCAAATCCCCACATAAGGAAAACAATTTGATTCCCAAAATAATTAAAATCCTAAGTGTATCGAATCTATTTTCAAATTAGATTTTACAGATAAACTTTCCCTTTGCACGTGCCCATGCTTAGTCAAAAACTTTTCTGCCAGTTGGGAATTCGAATTGCCTTTACTTTCCTTGCATCTTTTTTATTCAAATTCATCTCCCATGTGTTGAAAATCATCTGAGAACAATTAAAAACAAGTCAATTAATTTTAAATAAGAAATTCAACACATTAAAGATATTTATATCCAAAATTAGTTCAAAAATAATAACTTATCAGTTCTCATTCCTCATCTGTACAACATCTCTAGTATTCCTATATGTTCTTGCATCGGATTCCAACGTAGGTTGAGAATGACGCCGTTTTAATATTATCAAGAAATGACGTCGTTTCACTAATCAAATCGACTTCTTCTAATGACGTTGGCGTGTCTGATTAGAGAGGGTCCATTGACATGTGACAGTATCACGTTAACAAAGATAATGATGATGTAAACGATCTAGAAGGGGGGTTGAATAGATCTCTTAAGCTTTTCGTAAAATTCTACAATAAGATCAGAAGTTAATTCACACAAAAACAATTTAAACAAATTTAAATGTAAAGAGTAGGGAAGAAG
>JAOSBK010000001.1:26839297-26852688 GCA_027568895.1 Erythroxylum shatona | reverse complement strand
AGAACAGGATCGAGTTATTGGACGATTGATTGGGAAATCAAATTCAACTCTCTTTCCCTTGTTGCTGCTCTTTTTTCGACCTATTTTGAATAGAAACTCAGACTCATTCAAGGGAGACTGAATCTTAGATTTCGATAGAGAGAACTCCAATCTCTTAGGTTTGATTAAACTATAACCACTGTTTTATTTATCTTCTGTCCTTTAAAATAAGGATCATTCATATTACAGATATAGAAGTCCATTATCTGTAGACTTTCTAACTGTTCTGTTCCTTTAAATAAGGAGTAGTCTTATTATAATTATAGAAGTCCTATATCTCTAAACTTCCTATAGAATAAGTATAGGAAACAATAAACTGAAAATTATAGAATTCCTATTATATCTCTAAACTTCCTACAGAATCTAAACTTCCTACTGAATATATCAATTCTGACGCTTTCCTCTTTTGACGTATGGTTTCCCAATGAAGGCATCCACAACATTATCCTCGTCCCGTAGAAGAAGCTTGTCCTCAAGCACAAATTCTGGATAAGTAAGTCGGAAATGTTCCATATCCTCCCAAGTGGCATCAGAAAGAGGCATACTAGTCCACTGAACTAAAAGTTCAGATTTGCCATGGTTGAGACGTGCTCGAAGAACCGACTAAGGAGTATGTAACACACGTCCATCCACTAAGGGTGGCAGTGAAGGTGAAATAGCAGGACTGTCCCCTTTGAATGCTTTTAATAAAGAAACATGGAAAACATTATAAATGATGCTGTCTGGAGGAAGATAGAGCTCATACGCCACTGAACCAATCTTGCGAGTGATTGGAAAAGGGCTATAGAAACAGGGAGACAACTTGTTAAATCCTATAGTGCCTAATAAGCATTGTCGATGGGCATGTAGACGAAGCCAAACCAAGTCACCGACAAAAAATTCCACCCCTCTATGTCCCTTGTCATAATAAGTCTTCATTCGCTGTTGTGCTTGGGATAATCGATCTCGAATTCCTTATAAAGCCTTGTCCCTATCCACCAAAGCATTGTCCACTGCTTCGACCCGAGAAGAACCTGCTACGTAAGACAGCAAGCGAGGTGGATCTCGGTCGTATACCACCTTAAAGGGAGTGGTCTGAAGAGCGGAGTGAAAAGAAGTATTATAACAATACTCTGCCCATGATATCCAAGCAACCCATTTCTTTGGAAAATCTCCCACAAAACATCGAAGGTACATTTCAACAGTGCGATTGACGACCTCGGTTTTCCCATCAATCTATAGGTGTTAAGCTGTAGAAAATTGAAGTTTTGTACCTTGCAAACGAAAGAGCTCCTTCCAAAATGCACTACTGAAGACAACATCTCTATCACAAGTAACAGTTTCGGGTAAGCCATGTAAATGGACAATTTGCTCGTTGAACACTTGGGCCACACGAACTGCTGTATAAGGGTGAGCTAGAGGGATGAAATGAGCATACTTAGAAAAACGATCCACCACAACCATTAAGATTGATTTACCCCATGATTTCGGTAGCCCATCCACAAAATCCATCGATATATTGGACCATACTTGCACAGGAAGTTGCAGCAGTTGAAGCAATCCAGCAGGGTTTAAATGCTCGGTCTTATTGCATTGACACGTGGGACAAATAGACACATAAGTAGCCACATCCGTCTTCATATCTTTCCTGTAAAAATCCCCACGTATTCTATGTAAGGTTTTCTGGATACCTTCATGTGTACCATCATGGTAAATAGATCAAATGGTGGAAATCACCACAAATGTTGGAAGAAGATAAATTCGGCCCTTGTATAACAACCCATTTGATACAGCCCAGTTGGAGCCTAATTCTCCTTTTTCAGCTTGGACATACAGCTCCTTTAATGCTTCAGCCCCTTTTGCTTCATCCCGGATGTTCTCAAGTAATAAAACCCGTGGTTGGCTGATTGCACAAATCATCATATCTGTTGTCGATTGTCGGGATAAGGCATCAGCTACTTTGTTGAGATAACCGGCACGGTATTCCACTCTAAAATCAAACCCCATCAGTTTACTGAGCCAATGTTGTTGTGGTGGTGTAATCAATCGCTGCTCAAGCAGATACTTTAAACTATAATGATCGGTCCGAATGAGAAAAGATTCTCCTCATAGATACGATCTCCAATGTTGAATTGATTTAGCTAGGCCAATAAGCTCCCTCTCATACGCGACCAACATTTTGTGACGAACAGCCAAAGGACAACTTAAAAAAGCTATAGGATGTCCCTCTTGATGTAAAATATCCCCAATTCCCTCGCCGGAAGCATCACATTCTATAACAAATTTGACGTCAAACTTAGACAATTATAATATGGGAGCTGTTGATAAGGCTCATTTGAGGTTCTCAAAAGCTGCTAGAGTCAAGTCATTCCACTGGAAAGAGTTCCTTTTAAGTAAACTAGTTAAAGGTACAGTCAATACGCCATAATTCCGAATGAATTTACGGTAATATCCTGCCAATCCTAAAAACCCACGGAGAGTAGTAACAAACTGCAGTTGTGGCCAATCTAAAATAGCTTGAACTTTACTCCTGTCCACTTCCACACCTACGGCTGAGATTACATGTCCCAAATACACCACTTGTTCATATGCAAAAGAGCACTTAGAGAGCTTTAAGTAAAGTTGATGAGCTCGAAGTAATTCAAAGACAGTTCGTAAATGTAATAAATGATCCTTCAAAGTGCAGCTGTAAATGAGAATGTCATCATAGAAAACAAGCACAAAGTGACGAAATTGGGCATGAAATACCTCATTCATGAGGGCTTGAAAAGTGGATGGTGCGTTTGTCAAACCAAACGGCATAACGAGGAACTCAAAGTGACCATGATGGGTGTGGAAGGCTGTTTTCTCTACATCTGAAAGAAACATGCACACTTGGTAATATCCCTACCGCAGATCCAACTTAGTGAAGTATTGTGCACCATGGAGTTCATCAAGAAGTTCGTCAACTACTGGAATGGGAAATTTATCTTTGACAGTGCTGGCATTCAATTCTCTATAATCAACACAAAGACGCCAGGTTCCATTTTGTTTGGGAACAAGCAAAATTGGTGAAGAGAAAGGAGACTTACTAGGCCTAATGATCCCTTGCTGAAGCATCTAAGAACATTGCCGTTCAATTTCATCCTTTTGTAAATGAGGATACCTGTAAGGCCTTATCACTACTGGAGCGGACCTAGGCCGCAAACCAATGCGATGATCACTTTGATGAAGGGGCCGTAAACCCATGGGTTCTTGAAACAAATCATCAAATTCTAGCAAGAGTTGTGCTAAAAGATTCTTGACTGTCGAGGGTTCACCGAGTAAATGCAAATTTTTTCCAACGTATGTCTGCTGTCCCTGAAGCACAACCGACCTCTCCTCCACTGTGAATTTCATTGTGAGCGCCGCAAAATCCCAAACAATAGGGCCCAATTCTTGGAGCCATTTAATTCCTAATACAATATCAAACCCATCCAATGGTATAACATAAAAATCAGCCACAAATTCGTGTCCCTCAATATAAAAGGTGAGATGAGAACAAACCCCTTTACTCTGGACTTTCTCTTCGTTAGCAACTGACACACTAGTATTAGGTAAATGTTTTATCCGAATGGCTAGGCGACGGACCGCTGTCTCACTAATGAAATTGTGAGTACTTCTTGAATCTACCAAACTCAGCAAGGGCTGTCCACTCATTACGGCTTGTAGTAGCATAGTCCTAGCATATGTCTAGCCTGTAATAGCATGTAACGAAATTTCAGGTTCGCCTCCAAGTTCATCAATTTTTGTTGTCACTTCTTCTGCAATATAACTCATCTCTAACCAGAATAATTTTGCACATTGGTGAGTCGTTGAATAGGGTTTATCACAATTATAACATAACCCCTTTGAACGATGTTCCGCCATCTCAGCTCTACTTAACCGCCTAATAAAAAGAGTTTGTTTTGGGGTTGTTGAGGAACCTGTAGCTGCAGAGGTTATGACATTTTTCTGGGCGTTTAATGGTAGTGAATTCGTGGATCCCAACCCCACTCGAGGAATCTGCCCTTGTCATCTTCGGTTATTTCCAACATGTAACAATTGTTGCTTCTGTTTAAAGGCTTGAGCAAGACTCATGGCTGTGGCTAAATCTGTAGGCTTGTGTAATTGAACGTCCAGTCGAATGGAAACATCCAGATCAGCCATGAATAAGCCCACATGTTGATCTACCCAAACATATTCATTAGCCCTTGCTAATTTCTCTTGAAACTACCGCTAATATAGCTCTATACTTCTAGTTTGCCGCAAACTGACCAAATCGCCTAATGGGTTGCTACCTTCTGGTGGACCAAATCGCAGTGAACATTGGTTACGGAATTCCTGCCAACTGGTTATGTGCCCTTCCAATTTTAATTGATAGTAGAAAAATTATGCTTCGCCTAACATGTGAAAGGCTGCCAAACTCACCTTATATACATCGCTGGTGTGCTGGTTTTCAAAAAACTGCTCACAACGATGGAGCCAAATTAATGGGTCCTCTGTTCCATCAAACGTGGGGAAATACAGTTTTATGAATCTTGGAACAACTCCTCCATTTGTGGAAACTCTTTCTGGTGGTCTTGTGCATGTTCCCACAATCACTGGTGCAGATATGGGACTTGGTTGAACCGTATTACTGCTGGTCGAACCATCCCCCATCATGATCTTGCTAAAATCCAAAACCAGGTTTTTCATCAATTCCTGAAATTGATGAGTGATGTGTTTTAAGTGGCTATCCAACCGATCCTTCAAATCCAAAAATTTAGCCTCCACAATTGATTTCGTAATAGCCCGCTCTTCTTATAGCAATGCTCGTATCTCATCGCCCATGGTGATTGGCTCTGATACTAAATTGTTGTATATCTGAGAATAGGATCGAGTTATTGGACGATTGATTGGGAAATCAAATTCAACTCTCTTTCCCTTGTTGCTACTCTTTTTTCGACCTATTTTGAATAGAAACTCAGACTCGTTCAAGGGAGACTGAACCTTAGAGTTCGATAGAGAGAACTCCAATCTCTTGGGTTTGATTAAACTTTAACTGTCGTTTTATTTAGCTTCTGTCCTTTTAAATAAGGATCAGTCATATTACAGATATAGAAGTCTATTATCTAAGACTTTCTAATTGTTTTGTTCCTTTAAATAAGAATCAGTCTTGTTATAATTATAGAAGTCCTATATCTCTAAACTTCATACGGAATAAGAATAGGAAACAATAAACTGAAAATTATAGAAGTCCTATTATATCTCTAATTCCTACAGAATCTAAACTTCCTACTGAATATATCAATTTTGACACTTTCCTCTTCTGGTATATGGTTTCCCAATGAAGGCATCCACAATATTACCCCCGTCCCGTAGAAGAAGCTTGTCCTCAAGTGCAAATTCCGGATAAGTAAGTTAGAAATGTTCCGTATCCTTCTAAGTGGCATCAAAAATAGGTATACCAGTCTACCGAACTAAGAGTTCAGATCTGCCACGGTTGAGACGTGCTCGAATGATGCTGTCTGGAGGAAGACAAAGCTCGTACGCCACCGAACCAATCTTGTGAGTGATTGGAAAAGGGCCATAGAAACGGGGAGACAACTTGTTAAATCCCGGAGTGCCTAAGGAGCATTGTCGATGGGCATGTAGACGAAGCCAAACCAAGTCACCAACAGAAAACTTCACCTCTCTATGCCCCTTGTCATAATAAGTCTTCATTCGCTGTTGAGCTTAGGATAATTGATCCTGAATTTCTTGTAAAGCCTTGTCCTTATCCACCAAAGCATTGTAAACCACTTTGACTCGAGAAAAACCTGCTACGTAAGACAACAAACGAGGTGGATCCCGATCGTATACCACCTTAAAGGGAGTGGTCTGAAGAGCGGAGTAATAAGAAGTATTATAACAATACTCTACCCATGATATCCAAGCAACCTATTTCTTTGGGAAATCTCCCACAAAACATCGAAGGTACATTTCAACAGTACGATTGACTACCTCAGTTTGCCCATCAGTCTGCGGGTGGTAAGCTGTAGAAAATTGAAGTTTCGTACCTTGCAAACGAAAGAGCTCCTTCCAAAATGCACTAGTGAAGACAATATCTCTATCAAGTAATAGTTTCGGGTAAGCCATATAAACGGACAATTTGTTCATTGAACACTCAGGCCACACGAACTGCTATATAAGGGTGAGCTAGAGGGATGAAATGAGCATATTTAGAAAAAAATGATCCACCACAACCATCAAGACTGGTTTACCCCATGATTTCGATAATCCATCCACAAAATCCATCGATATATCGGACCATACTTGCACAGGAAGTTGCAGAGGTTGAAGCAATCTAGCAGGGCTTAAATGCTCGGTCTTGTTGCGTTGAAACATTGGACAAACGGACACATAAGCAGCCACATCCGTCGTCATACCTTTCCAGTAAAAATCCCCACGTATTATGTGTAAGGTTTTCTGGATACCTTCATGTGTAGCACCATGGTAAACAGATAAAATGGTGGAAATCACCATAAAGGTTGGAAGAAGATAAATTCGACCCTTGTATAGCAATAGCCCATTGGATACAGCCCATTCAGAGCTTAATTCTCCTTTTTCATCTTGCACATACAGCTCCTTTAATGCTTCAGCCCCTTTTGCTTCATCCCGGATGTTCTCAAGTAATAAAACCCGTGGTTGACTGATTGCACAAATCGTCATATCTGTTGTCAATTATCGGGATAAGGCATTGGCTACTTTGTTGAGATGGTCTGCATGGTATTCCACTCGAAAATCAAACCCCATCAGTTTACTGAGCCAATGTTATTGTGGTGGTGTAATCAGTCGCTGCTCAAGCAGATACTTGAAACTATAAGGATCTGTCCGAATGAGAAAGGATTGTCCCCATAGATACGGTCACCAATGTTGAACCGATTTAGCTAGGCCAATAAGCTCCCTCTCATATACTGCCAACTTTTTGTGACGGACAACCAATGGACGACTGAAAAAAGCTATGGGATGTCCCTCTTGATGTAAAATAGCCCCAATACCCTCGCCGGGAGCATCACATTCTATAACAAATTTGACATCGAACTTGGGCAATTGTAACACGGGAGCTATTGATAAGGCTTGTTTGAGGTTCTCAAAGGCTATTAGAGCCAGGTCATTCCATTGGAAAGAGTTCTTTTTAAGTAAGCTAGTTAAAGGTACAACCAACATGCCATAATTCTGAATGAATTTACGATAATATCCTGCCAATCCTAAAAACCCACGAAGAGAAGTAATAGACTGCGGCTGTGGCCAGTCTAAAATAGCTTGAACTTTACTCCTGTCCACTTCCACACTTGCGGCTGAAATTACATGTCCCAAATACACCACTTGTTCAGATGCAAAAGAGCACTTAGAGTGCTTTAAGTAAAGTTGATGAGTTCGAAGTAATTCAAAGATAGTTCGTAAATGTGATAAATGATCCTTCAAAGTATGGCTGTAAATGAGAATGTCATCAAAGAAAATGAGCACAAAGCAGCGTAATTGGGCGTGAAATACCTCATTCATGAGGGCTTGAAAAGTGGATGGCGCGTTTGTCAACCAAACGGCATAACAAGGAACTCAAAGTGACCATGATGGGTGCGGAAGGCCATTTTCTCTACATCTGAATGAAACATGCGCACTTGGTAATATCCTGACCGCAAATCCAGCTTAGTGAAGTATTGTGCACCATAGAGTTCATCAAGAAGTTCATCGACTACTGGAATAGGGAGTTTATCTTTGACAGTGTTGGCGTTCAATTCTTTATAATCAACACAAAGATGCCAGGTTCCATCTTGTTTGGGAACGAGCAAGACTAGTGAAGAGAAAGGAGACTTACTAGGCCTAATGGTCCCTTGCTAAAGCATCAGAGAACATTGCTATTCAATTTCATCCTTTTGTAAATGAGGATACCTGTAAGGCCTTACCACTACTGGAGCAGACCCAGGCCGCAAACAAATGCGATGATCACTTTGACGAAGGGGCAGTAAACCCATGGGTTCTTGAAACAAATCATCAAATTCTAGCAAGAATTGTGCTAAAAGGTTCTCGCCTATCAAGGGTTCACTAAATGAATGCAATTTTTTTCCAACGTATGCATACTGTCCCTGAAGCACAACTGACCTCTCCTCCACTGTGAATTTCATTGTGAGCACTGCAAAATCCCAAACAATAGGTCCCAATTCTTGTAGCCATTTAATTCCCAATACAATATCAAACCCATCCAATGGTATAACATAAAAATCAGCCACAAATTCGTGTCCCTCAATATAAAAGGTGAGATGAGAACAAACCCCTTTACTTTGGACTTTCTCTCCGTTAGCAATTGACACACTAGTATATTAGGTAAATGTGTTACCGGAAGGGCTAGGCGACGAGTCGCTGTCTCACTAATTAAATTGTGAGTACTTCCTGAGTCTACCAAACTCAGCAAGGGCTGTCCACTCATTACAGCTTGTAGCCACATAGTCCTAGCATGTGTCTGGTCTATAATAGAATGTAACAAAATTTTAGGTTCGCCTCTAGGTTCATCAATTTTTGTTGTCACTTCTTCTGCAATATCACTCAGCTCTAACCAGAATAGTTTTGCGCATTGATGAGTCATTGAATCACAATTATAACATAGCCCTTTTGAACGACATTCTGCCATCTTAGCTCTGCTTAACCACCTGATAAAAGGAGTGTGTTTTGGGGTTGTTGAGGAACTTGTAGCTGCAGATGTTATGACATTTTTTTGGGCGTTTAATGGTTGTAAATTCGAGGATCCAAACCCCACTCGAGTAATCTGCCCTTGCCATCTTCGATTATTTTCAACGTGTAACAGTTGATGCTTTCGTTCAAAGGCTCGAGCAAGACTCATAGCTATGGATAAATCTGTAGGCTTGTGTAACTGAACATCTAGTCAAATGGAGACATTCAAACCAGCCATGAATAAGACCACATGTTGATCTACCCGAACATATTCACTAGCCCTTGCTAATTTCTCTTGAAACTTCCGTTGATATAGCTCTATGCTTCCAGTTTGTCGCAAACTGACCAAGTTGCCTAATGGGTTGCTACCTTCTGATGGGCCAAATTGTAGTGAACATTGGGTACGGAATTCCTACCAACTGGTTATGCACCCTTCCAATTTTAATTGATAGTAGAAAAATTGTGCTTCGCCCAACATATGAAAGGCTGCGAAACTCACCTTATCTACATCATTGGTGTGCTGGTTTTCAAAAAACTGCTCACAACGATGGAGCCAAATTAATGGGTCCTTTAGTCCGTCAAACGTGGGGAATCCAATTTTGTGAATCTTGGAACAGCTCCTCCATTGGCGAAAACTCTTTTTGGTGATCTTATGCTTGTTCCCGGAATCATTGGTGCAGGTGTGGGACTTGGTCAAACCGTATTACTATTGTTTGAACCATCCCCCATCGTGGTCTTGCTAAAATCAGAAACCAGGATTTTCATCTGTTCGTGAAATTGGTGAGTGATGTGTTTTAAGTGACTATCCAACCGATCCTTTAAATCCAAAAATTTAGCCTCCACGATTGATTCCGTAACAACCCGCTCTTTTTGTAGCACTGCTCCTATCTCATCGCCCATAGTGATTGGCTCTGATACCAAATTGTTATATATATGAGAATAGGATCGAGTTATTGGACGATTGATTGGCAAATCGAGTTCAACTCGTTTTCCCTTATTGCTGCTCTTTTTTCTACCTATTTTGAATAGAAAACTCAGACTCATTTAAGGGAGACTGAACCTTAGAATTCGATAGAGAGAACTCCAATCTCTTGGGTTTGATTAAACTCTGACTGTCGTTTTATTTAGCTTCTGTCCTTTTAAATAAGGATCAGTCATATTACAGATATAGAACTCTATTATCTATAAACTTTCTAATTGTTCTGTTCCTTTAAATGAGGATCAGTCTTATTATAATTATAGAAGTCCTATATCTCTAAACTTCCTATGGAATAAGAATAGGAAACAATAAATTGAAAATTATAGAAGTCCTATTATATCTCTAATTCCTACAGAATCTAAACTTCCTACTGAATATATCAATTCTGATGCTTTCCTCTTCTGGTATATGGTTTCCTAACCAAGGCATCCACAACAGTTACCGAGACTGTTGGTGACATGGTGTGTTGCTCTGTTGACCAAAAACCAGTTTGGATATGTCACAGATTAGGGAGTAGCAATCATTGCTACCATTTGAGAAGGTTGGTTGGATTGTTTTTGGAAAGCTTGGTATTGCTGAGCTTGTTGCTGCTGTTGAAGGTGCCCTTGATAAGACGTCATATGCCTAGCTTTACCACAAACCTGACATATAGGTTTGTTACTGCCATGACCTCTTCCTCTGAATCCTTTGTCGTGACCTCTATTGTTCCTGCCTCCTCCTAGATTTTGATTAGGATTGAATTGAGCTTCATAGTTCTGATTGTATCTGGAACCTCTATCTTTTTGATTTCCAGTCATAACTATGTTTGCAGAGGGAATTTGCATGTCAAGATTGGTCACCACATGGTACTGCTCTAGACGAGTTTCTTGCTTCAACAACATTGCATACTTCATTTAAACTAAATCTGTCAACCTTTGTTGTGATATTAGCTACCACTGGATCATATTCAATACCAAGGCCAGCCAACATGTACATTATAATGCCCTCATTGTTGTTTATTTTTGACTTTGATGGCTCAATTTCTATCCCATATTGGGAAGAAATGAGAATGAGAGGAGTTTGTTAAGTTATAAAAGAACTCCTCCCCCTCCAAATCTAAATCATCCCAAAAATTTGATAAATACTCAAAATTTGTAAACATATCAAATTTAGAATTATCTTCTTAATAAGAGCAGGCTGCTTTAAGTGGTGCTCGGAGAAGTAGGCAAAATTGGCCAAACTCCTTTATCAATTTTTGGGTGTATTATTTCCTTATCTCTTTTATTTATTTCGCATTTATAGTATTCAATATTATTTTTCAGGTATATTTGTAGTGTTGTGTTTAATTTATTTAGGTGTATTTACTGTTCGTGTGTGTACACGGGTTAGACTGTGATAAATACACCGTGCACGTAATTTCTATCTAGGAGGTCGAGTTTTAAGTGGGACCATTTGTGACCCCTCCACCCTTTCCTGGGACTTTACGTGGAATGGTAATACTGTCTTAGGAGTCCGTTTGGTGGTCTTTCCTGGGTATTACCGAATCGGTTCACTTCACTAGTTGTTTACCTTAGAGGGAAAAATTACCCGATTTTCCCAACAAGTGATATCAGAGCTGAAGGTTCATCCTTTAGTTTGTTTGTAATATTTGTAATATTGAATACTATTATTTGAGTCTATAATGACGTTAGTAAATTCACCAACAACTAGAGACATAACAAATATGACACAAACGACATTGACTTCCTCATCCCATGGCAGAGGATTCCAATGTCAAGTATGAAGTTGGCGGTGGAAATATTTGATGGTATTGGTCATTTTGGGATGTGGCAAGGTGAGGTTCTGGATTCCCTTTTCCAACAAGGCCTTGACATAACTATTGAAGAAAAGAAACTAGAATATGTAGAAGATAAGGATTGGAG
Organism: Erythroxylum shatona; assembly: GCA_027568895.1. Taxonomy (NCBI): domain Eukaryota; kingdom Viridiplantae; phylum Streptophyta; class Magnoliopsida; order Malpighiales; family Erythroxylaceae; genus Erythroxylum; species Erythroxylum shatona. The sequence continues at coordinate 26,841,102 of JAOSBK010000001.1, read as the reverse complement.
TATCATAAATCAGTTGGCATACGAGACAATTCAATCATGTTTGTCTAGAGAGCAGAAGTATGCTTTAAAAAATGAGACTTCTACGCACAAACTGTGGAAGGCATTGGAGGACAAATTTTTGAAAAAAAAAGTGGTCAGAATAAGCTCCTGATGAAGAAAAGGTTGTTCCGATTTGAATATCGACTAGGTACTATTATGAATGAACACATCACTCTGTTTAATCAATTAGTAGCAGACTTGTAGAATTTAGATGTACAATTCAAAGATGAAGACTTGGCTTTGATGTTGTTATCATCCCTTCCGAATGAATTGGAACAGTTAGAAACTACTTTACTTCATGGGAAGGAGAATGTATCTTTAGATGTTGTGTGTTCCGCTTTGTATAGTCATGAATTGCGAAAGCAAGATAAAAAGAAAAGTAAAGCAATTACAGAAGATGAAGCATTCGTGGCAAGAGGTCGTCAGCAGAGTTGGTTGAAGGGGCGAAGAGGAAGATCCAAATCAAAAAGCAGAGTTGCCAAAGATGAGTGTGTTTTTTGTCATGAGAAAGGGCACTGGAAAAAAGACTGTCCAAAGTTGAAGAAGAAAGGGAAGGCTCCGCAAGATGTAAATGTTACAGAATGTAAAAGTGATGCAGAGTCAGATGTCTCTTTGATGGAATCACCTTCAACATTTCATTCGGAGGATTGGAGTCTAGATTCAGGTTGCACCTATCATATGTCTCCCATTCGGGAGTGGTTCTTTCATTTTGAAGAAATTGATGGTGGAGTTGTTTACATGGGCAATGACAATCTATGTAAAATAGCTGAGACAAGTTCAATCAAGTTGAGAAATCATGATGGATCCACTAGAATTTTGAAGGATGTTTGATATGTGATGAAATTGAAAAAGAATCTCATCTCTTTGGGGATTTTAGAATCAAAAGGCCTAGTTGTGATAATGCGAGATGAAATTCTTAAGACAACTTCAGGAGCACCTATGATGTTGAAATGCATAAGGAAAAATAATCTGTATTACTACCAAAGATGTACAGTTGTTGGGACAGTAGCAGTAGCAACTTCTAGTAGCAAGAAGGAGACGGAGGCTATAAAGTTGTGGCATATACGTTTGGGAGATGCTGGTGAAAAATCCTTGCCAAGCAAGGATTATTAAAAGGTATGAAGACTTGTAAATTAGAATTTTGTGAGCATTGTGTTTTGGGAAAACAAAGAAGAGTGAAATTTGGCACTACCATCTATGTCACTAAAGGTATTTTGGATTATGTGCACTCAGATGTGTGGGGACCTGCTAAGTCACCATCTCTTGGAGGTAGGCATTATTTTGTCACTTTTGTTGATGATTTTTTCAGAAGAGTATGGGTGTTTGCTATGAAGAACAAAGATGATGTGCTTAGAGTTTTTCTTAAGTGGAAAGCTTAAGTTGAAAACCAAACGGGAAGAAAGATCAAAGTTTTTCGAATAGACAATGGTGGAGAATACAAGAGTGATCTTTCCTGGAGGTATGTTAAGAGTCTGGCATAGTTCGACACTTTACAGTTAGAAAAAATCCATAGCAGAATGTGGCGTCGGAGCGTATGAAGAGGACACTAGTGGAGAAAGTTCGTTGTATGTTGTCTAATGCTAAGTTAGGCAGAAATTTTTGGGCTGAGGCAGTGACATACACTCAACATCTCATTAATCGTTTGCCATCATCTGCAATTGGTGGCAAGACTCCATTAGAGGTATGGTTTGGAAAACCTGTAACAGATTATGATTCTTTGCGTATTTTTGGTTCTATTGCATATTATCATGTGAATGAATCAAAGT
>JAOSBK010000001.1:26823698-26834100 GCA_027568895.1 Erythroxylum shatona | reverse complement strand
GGATGTTACAAAAATGCAAATATGTTGCATCTTATTTAATGAAAGAAGGAGGTAGAGTCTTTATATAGACCCTCCACCACCTTAGCCACAACTTGTGTATTGCAAGTTGTAGCTATCCACTACCATAGCTTACACGCAAGCCTTTTTTTTTTATAATAACAAAACTTCTAGAATGGCAATACCATGTATGTCAGTACCGCCTTACAATCCTTCCCTATCGACTCTATGAGGTTTACTATCATGCTTTAGATGATCGATCGAATTCAAACTTTCCCCTGAGTAGAATTTTTGTCATCATGCCTGATCTAATTCTCATCTTTATAAATCTTCTCACATTGCAATAACTTCTTCTCCAACACCTATCAGATTCAGTGATATCCCACATCAATATGCCTTGATCTTGAATAGGAGGAATTCTTCCCAAGGTGAACAACAGTCTGACTGTCACAAACCAAGTTCATATAACAACTGCTTCATCCAATTTCCATTTATGCAATTTCAGTTGCCATGACACAACTCCCCCTACAAAGATAATTAGGTAACCTAAAATATACTTTCTTGAGTCAACATCACTGACCATATTGACATTTGTGTAACCAACTAACACAAGCTTGGTAGTTCCAAAATATAAGCATATTTTGGAAGTACCACGTAGATATCTAATAATCTACAACACGCCAATGTTCCTTACCAGGATTTGAAAGGAATTTGCTCTCAACTCTAACTGCGTGAGCAATATCTGGTCGTGCATATACGATGACGTACATCAAACTTCCAACGGTAAAAGCATAGGGGACTTTCATCATCTCTGCCTTCTCTTCATACATCGAATGGCATTGCTTAGTACTTAACCTAAACTGATTAGCAAGAGGAAAACTAACCATTTTAAATTTATTCATGTTAAACCTTTTAAGTACTTTCTCAATGTACTTCTCTTATGATAACCATAATTTCTTGGCGCCCTTGTCCCGAATAATCGTCATGCCAAGAATTTGTTTTCTTGGCCCCAAGTCTTTTATAGCAAAAGACTTGTTTAATTAATTCTTTAAACTATGAATTTTGTTGATATTTTGGCCAACAATCATATCGGCAACATAAAACAAAATGATAACGAAGTCATCATTAAAGAATTTCTGCGTAAAAACACAGTGATATGAAGAAGTATTCTTATACCACTGTCTTGGTGCCTGTTTTAAACTATAGAAGCTTTTCATCAATCTACGCACATAATCCTCTTTCCTCTTTCCTTTGAAAACCCTCGAGCTGTTCTATATATATCTTTTCTTCTAAATCTCCATGAAGAAAGGCTATCTTGACATCTAATTGCTTGATTTCTAAGTCCAGGATGGATGTCATCTTTATAACAGGTGAAAATATCTCATCAAAATCAATACCTTTTCTTTGGTTGAATCCTTTAACAACCAATCCAGCTTTGAATCTTGGATGAGGATTGTGTTCTTCATGCTTAATCCTAAACACCCATTTACATTCAAAGCTTTCTTGCCTTTTGGCAACTTCACCAGCTTAAAAATTTTATTCTCATGCAAGGACTTCATCTCATCTTTTATAGCTTTAAACCATTTCATCTTATATTCATCTATCATAGCTTCCTGAAAATTAACAAGTTCTCCCCCATCAATAAGTAACATATACTAATCACTAGAGAATCTAGTAGAGGCTTATCTTTCTCGCGTTGATCTCCTTATTGGAACCTTAGTAGTTTTTGGTGTTGGTGGTTGATTTTGAACATCATCTTCATCAGAATCTTCATCTTATTGACTTTGAATGGTAGCATTATCATCAACTACATTTGGCTAACAATTTTCAACTTCATCTCCAAATTGTCTTAACACTATTTTTGGATGAATTAAATCTAAATCCATCAGGTCACCACTAGTTTTTGCAACATCCTTTTGCACTTTGCCAAGATCTTCAATGGTTTGATCTTTAACAAATATATCATCATGACTTTGAATCAACTTCTTCTAGACTAGATCATAAAACTGATAGCCGAATTGATCTTTTCTATAACCAAAAAATATGCACTGGTGATTCTTGACATCAAGTTTGGATCTCTTATCTTTAGGGATATGGAAATAAGCTTTGCAAGCGAATACCTTTAAATGATCATAGGAAACATCCTTTCTTGACCATATTTTCTATGAAACATCATACTATAAAGGGATGAAGGGTGAGCGATTTAATATATGTACTACTGTGAATAAAGTCTCACCCCAAAATGTCTTAAGCAACTTTGCACATGAAAGTATGCATCTAACTGTCTCAATCAAAGTCCTGTTCATCCTCTTAGCTAAACCATTCAACTGTGGTGTCTTAGGAGGAGTAATCTAATGTTGAATACTTTTCTTTTTACAATAAATGTCAAATGGTCTGTGTATTGTCTACCGTTTTCTGTCCGAATGCATTTCAACTTCTTCCCAATTTGTTTTTCAATTGAGGCATCGAATTGCTTGAAAACATCTAGCACTTGATCTTTAGTCTTCAAGGTTCATGCCCATATCTTCCTAGAATGGTCATCAATAAAAGTCACAAAGTATTGAGCACCATTAAGTGACTTAGATGTTGGCTCACATAGATCTTAGTGTACCAAATCCAACACATTCTTCATTCTGGAAGGAGGGGAACTTTTGAAAGTGACTATATTTTGCTTTCATACTATACAATCAACACACATCTTTCAATGCACCTGGTCAATTCCCAATAATGCATTCTTTTTTACCAACTAAGTCATCTTTTTCTCGCTTATATGATTGAGTCTCCTTTGCCACAATTCAATTGCACCATCATTCTCAACTGGATTCACAACACCATTAGAGAGCTTCGCTGCCTTATGTACAACTTTGACCACTTCTTACCTTTAATGATTACCAAGGAGCCTTTAATAATTTTCCGTTTTCCATCTTTGAAAGTGTTGCAAAAATCTTCATCAACAATTATGCCAATTGAGATCAGATTTAAGCAAAGGTCTAGAGCATGTATGACATCTTTCAGAGGCAACCTCATGCCATTTTCTATTTCTAAGTAAATATTGCCTTTTTCTGGTGATTTTACCCAAACTATTATTTCCCATTTTAACGGCATCGAAATCTCCTTGTATATGATGACAACTCTTTATATGATGTGGAGTAAATAGTGGCTCCACTATCACCTATCTTATTAAACTCACAAGATGCATTATTCACATCATTATCATATCAGAAAATGTGAAAGTCATCAATGGTGGTAGCCATCGATGCGTGTTCATCATCACTACTATCATCTTTCTTGACTTCTTTGCCTTTATCCTTTTCTTCTTTGAACTTCTGGAAAAACCTTTTGAAATGACCCTTCTTCTTGCAGTGTTGGCACTCAACGTTTGCATATTTATTTGATCTTCCTCTGCTCTTATCTCTGAAATTTAAACCTCCAGATTTGATCCTCTCTTGGAACCTGTGACTAGAACTTTTGTCTGTGTTGAAGAGGTCATACCCTGTGATCTCCATCTCATCTCTTAATTCAAAATTCCACATTTTACATATTCCATGTTAACAGCATCGTCAACTACAGAATTGGTGATTCAAATCATCAAAGTCTCCCAAGACTCTGGCAGGGAGGTAAGTAAGAAAAGGGCAAGCACTTCATCATCGAACTTTATGCCCATTCATATTAATTGATCCACGATCTCTTGAAATTCATTCAAGTGATCTGCCACAAAGGTACCTTCTTGGTATTTTATTACACTAATTTTGTCAAATAAAATAATTTATTGTTACCTATTTTTGAGACATTCAACTTCTTAAACTTCTTCCACAATGTTTGCGTGTGAGTCTAGTTGTAGATATGGTTATACACATTATCTTCCACAAATTTTTGAATAAAACTATATGCATGCTCATGCTCAAACACCCACTTCTCGTCCAATTTTTGTTCGAGTTTTGCTGTGGTAAACACTAGTAAATGTTTTTTTTGTGACAAACTAGAGATCTTTCATCCTATTCTTCCATATGTGATAGTTGAAGCTATTTAGGTTAATCATCTGGCTTTTTTTTGCCTCTACATTCAATGAGAAATCCTTTGACACAGAACTGAATATGGCTCTGATACTACTTATTGGTTTTAGGGAGTCCACTTACGTGAGAGATCTTCATCGTGAGTCTGGTGAGGGAACATATTCATAGACTTTGATACCACACTTCAATCCAAAACCTTAAGGTATTAGGTTTATGATTCTTTTCTACTTATATGTCCCTCACTAATTCTAACTCTTTCCAATATGAGATTCATACTCACACTTGACATGCCAACACAATTTCTATAAAATTTACCCTTACCTACTTTTAAGTTCCAACTAATGAGAAATAGTGTTTTATGCGGATGTCAGCCAAAATATTGATTCCAAAAACATGCAAATGGAAGTTCACATCTTACTGGGTGCAGATAAAGGAAAGCATATATATATTTTAAAGGGTTAATTACCAAAAAAAGCCCAAATTAATTTTTTCAAATTTTCATTTATAGCCCGAATTTTAAAAAATAACAATAAAATGCTCAAACTTTCAATTTTTCAATTCTAGCCCGACATTATCTGATGTTCTCCCTCAGCCTTTAGCCCTTTGTTTTTTGTTTGTTCTTCTGACGCCACAAATTACTCTTGCTTTATAGCATACTATACCAGTAAGCTCTTCATTTTTTGTTCATTCTCCTAATACCCTTATTCTGAGGGTGTCAGGGCTGCATAATCTGAAAATCGAAAGGTGAGGGAATTGAGAGAACAAACTAAAAACAAAGGAAAAATTGAAATCAAAGCGTAAGGTCGTCGGGGTTGCGTAATCTGATTTAGATCATTTCTAAACAACAATGTCATTTTAATTATGTGATTAAATGACATTTTTTATTAATCTTTATTTGTTGTATTAATTTTAGCTAACATGTATTAATAGTTAAGGTTTCTGAAATACATAGCATCTCACACAGTAAGCTTAACAAAAACATTAATGTTGAGCTATAATTGAAAAATTTGAAAGTTTGAGCATTTTATTGCTACTTTTTGAAGTTCGGGCTATAATTGAAAAAATTAAAAGTTTGAGAATTTTATTATTACTTTTTAAATTTTGGGCTATAACTAAAAAATTAACAAAATTTTAAGTTTTTTTTAAATAATTAACCCTTTTTAAAATGTTTCAAGGAAAGGACATGCAAGCAAGACCCAAACGTGCTCACGTGAAGAATTAAGAGTCTTGGTGTACTTAAGTGGATTTTTGCTCCATACCCACCACCCACTTCCCCTTGCAATGGTCTTATCCACACAAGCACAAGAAAAAAGGTTACGTGAGCTTTTTCTATTAACAATTCTGAACGCAATTTTCTCTATTCAAGAAACCCTCATCCTATTCCAGTTAGCCTCCATGTTCATGCAAATCCCAGTAAACAAACATTGACATACCTTTGGAGAAAGGTTTTCTGGCTTAAACGAAAAGGGTAAAGGATAACAACTTGCTTTAATTCTTGTACTATTTTAACATACATTCGGAGAGAAAATTCAGGGGAGAAAGAGAGAAAAATGCAGTTGGAGAGTGGGTTTAACCGAGGGAAGGTGCAAAATGAAAGGATTATTGAAACAAGGAAACTCCATTGATCCCCAGAAATTCAGGGACATGTACATCCGATACGTTTAGGTTTAGTGGAAATTTCTATCATTTAAAACCATCCTTTATCTTCTCTTCTTTTCTATTGGAGAGCATATTGTATGTTTTGTTGTTTTTTGACTTTGGTGGCTATTTGTTTTTTGACTTTGGTGGCTCAATTTCTATCCCATATTGGGAAGAAATGAGAATGGGAGGAGTTTGTTAAGTTATAAAAGAACTCCTCCCCCTTCAAATCTAAATCATCCAAAAAATTTGATAAATGCTCAAAAATTTGTATACATATCAAATTTAATATTCTCTTCTTAAAAAAAGCAGGCTACCTTAAGTGATGCTCGGAGAATAGGCAAAATTGGCCGAACTTTGCTACCAATTTTTTAGTGTGTTCTTTCCTTATCTCTTTTATTTATTCTGCATTTATAGTATTCAATATTATTTGTCAGGTATATTTGTAGTGTTGTGTTCAATTTATTTGGTGTATTTACTATTTATGTATGTATATGGGTTAGGTTGTGATAAATACAACGTGCACGTAATTTTTGTCTAATAGGTCGAGTTTTAAGTGGGACCGTTTGCGTTTGTGACCCCTCCGCGCTTTCCTGAGATTTTACGTGGAATGGTAATACTGTCTTAGGAGTTCGTTTGGTGGTTTTTCCTGGGTATTACCGAATCGATTCACTTCACTAGTTGTTTATCTTATAGGAAAAAATTACCCGATTTTCCCAACGCTCATCTGTAACTATAGAACCAATTGTATTAAGATTATCAGCAAAATCTTTGATCTTATTTACATATTCAGTGATCCTCATAAAGCCTTTCTCAGTGGTTTATCACTGGACCATTAATTGAAGAATTCTTGCTCGAGACTGAGATGAGTACATGACCTCAATTGATTTCCATAGTCAAGTGACGACTCACAGTTGACGAGATGACTGAGAATTGATTCAGAAATGGGAGATCGAAGCCACCCCAAGATGATCTAGTCTTGTTTGTTCCAAACAACAGATCCGGTGGTTAACACAAAATCCGGTGGAACTCAGCTGAAATTTAGGTGCCGGTGAGACCTTCTCATCAATGAACTGATCGAGTCCAAATCCTTTCAATATTGGGACAACTAGCAGATCTATATTATTTTTCACCGAATATGGAAGCTTACTTTTTATCCTTGAAATCGAGGAAGTATTATCAAAACAACTAGTCACGATGCTAGGAACAAAGTGGTTAAAACAAAACCTTACAAAGAAGATTGATTATTAAGGATTATTCCAACTTATGAATACATAAGTGAACCTAAGCCAAAATGAACATTACCTAGTCATACGTACAAGCGGCAACCTGCGAAAACCCATCGAGCTTGACGCAAAATCTCGACCAATGCAACTGCAAAAGAGTCCAATCCATGCCGTTTAAGCATGAATTGGACTATTGTTAGCACTTATGCCGCTTGAGTTTGAGCTGGAATTTGTATGGAAAGCAGATTGTCTAGATGAACCGTTCAACAACTTCAAGGAAAGGGAAGAAGGACCGGCATTTCCAATTGATTCTCCTAAACTCAGTTTTGACATGCCGACCTGCTCATCTACAGAGATTGGACTTTTTGAGTGAACTGCTGTTGGCTTGAGTATTTCGTGGGTCTCCTCCTTGGTCATCTCAGTACTGTAGCCCAGGCAAAATGGAAAAACTGGCAAGTAATAAGCAGAATATAACACTGGATAACATGGCTGTAAATTTCCAGGCTTTGGATGTGCATGTTCCCCCTCGTTAGAGTTTGCAGAACCCGAAGATTTATGTTCTTCTTCCAGTGGAGGAGGAGGATGTAAGGCATTATCATTTTGAGATTCATGGGGATGCTTGACAGATATCGTATCTTCTGATACCATTTGATCAACTGGCTGCATATACACAGCAGGGCACGAGAACAAACATTAGATAACTATTTCACTTTGTGACCCAGCAGTAGACGGGCCTTATTTCTCAGTAAGCATGGGTACGAAGACAGTTCTTTTGCAATTAAAGAAGGCCAAATCAACCAAATGTTGCTGCTAATATTGTTTATCCATGCCCATCTTCCATAAGTATTCAGAAGATCAACAGTAGCATATTTTATTTGGTACCGATGGAAAGTATGTATCTGGATGCACATAAAATGCATGACTTAAGCAAAAGATACAGGATTAGTGTTCACCTCATCTGCTACAATATCGAACAGGCTAGAGCGTCTTCTCCTCCTAGACACATTTGTTTGCCTGATGAAATATTTCTGAGCATGGCTTGCCACCTGAGTTGGTGTCCTCGATACAACATAATTGCGTGCGATTCCACGCCAATCACCTTTACCAAGCTTCTGCAAACCAAGTAGAAACATCTTGTGTTCCGCTTCAGTCCATGGAACACCTGCAAAGTAAAAAACTATCATTCAGAGAAAGGATGGAAACCCAAGAAAGTAACAGAAATGTAGAACAGGACTTTCCTTAGAATGAAGTACAAAACTTACTAATCACGAAATTAAGTTCATCTGTGTCTCTATTACTCGCAATTGTTCTGTTTCTGCTTATACTACTCACAAGAAGACACAGAAATGCTAATGTACCATGTATTTTAAGCGATATAATAAACAAAGCATTCCAAAATGTAACTTCATTTTCCAAAAGCACAAAACTTGCCACAAATAAACAAGCACCCTTTTAAAACAGAATCTTATCTTGATGTTCATCAACAAAAAAGTTGAAAAGCTCCAATGGAGCCGTACCTAAATAATGAAGCAAACTTTTCTTCTAACTTCTGTAGTTACTAAGAAAAGGCCATCACGAAACATCCTTTGGAAAGGTTTGATAAAGAAGTCTCTTTTCCAAAGGGAGAGTACGAAATAAGTATACATTACCAACTCTTGCCCAACACAGATGTAATACAACATTCAAGCCCGAAAAATATTCTACATTAAATTCCTCTTGGAAAATCAATTTACTACGGTGAACTTCAAAGAATTAAAGGGTGCTTCCACAATGATTCTACTTTCGAAGTCACATAAAGGTGCATCTGCCTGCACACATATAAACAAGTTATCAAGTTGAGTCATTCTCGCTAACTCCCAGTTAACACAAGTAAAATTTATTGAATCCAAGCAATCATTTGGAATCTTGTGTTTCGTGGGAGAGATAAATCAGATAACACAAAAAGACCAACAGTGATTAACACAAGAAATGATCAAAAATAGAGGAGAAGAACACTTCTCAAAAGTCAGAGTCAGATAAAAAAAATCGAACCTTTCTTTCGCTCGCCGCTAGAAGAGGACCCAGGAACGAAATCCTCAGAAGCGTAACCGTCGCCGGCGGCGGCCGTCAACTCCTGATCAGGGGTCTCTCCGGGAGACCCTACGGACGTGTTGGGCCCACCATGACTCGACGAACCCGAATAATGGCTCAAGTTTCCCATGCTAGCACTCTTCCGGATCGATCCATCTGTTAATCGGACCCCAAAAATCTTGACGCCACGGTTCGGACACGTCCGAGTGTTGTGCCCGTTGTTGCCGCAATGAGAGCACCGACGAGTCATCCCTGTTAAGGATTCGGCTCAGGAGGAGGGAAAAACTACCGTATAAGACGTCGGATCAGGCTAGATCCGAACGACATGACCCGGGGAAGTTGGTTCGGTCGTTTTGGTTTGTTCCGTTTATGTCTTCGCAGTAAAGTGAGAGAAATATCCAACCTTATTATATAACCAAGGTTGCCTAGGTTGATGTGGGAATCTGTAGAATGTTTCGCGGGACATGGTGTTTCTGAGGTTTAACGGTTTTCGGTCAACCGAAATAAAAAGTCTTTGCAGACTTTGACCTTAAGTCAAACCTTTTCATTTTTGTTTGGCGCATGATGTGAAACATTACGTGGGTATATAATCTATCAGATCAAACAAACGGCTCTTATGCAAATTTTTTTAAAAATTAAAATAACTAATAATTCCAGTATAATGTTTGGAGTTATAAATAAAAATAATGAATTATGATAAAAAATAACTTATATAATAGTTAAATAATAATATAAAGAGATAAATAATAATTTCTAAAATATAAAAATAGAAATAGAAAATATTAAACTATAACAAATTTTAGTGTAATGAGCCTTTTTTAACCTTTGAAATAATTATTAATAATTTTTCTAAGCCCCAAGAAAATTTCAGTTTTAAATAATTTAAAATGGAAAAGATGCTAATATAATTAATATTTTCTAAATCGGCAATTTATTAAATATTATATATTAAGTACAAATGGAATGGTCGTCATCCCGTGAGCTTTACATAGTTGTTCCAAGTCGACCATTCTTTCCCGGAGGGTTTTTGTGGGATGAAGGTTTTCATTAACTCTTGATCTGGGTGGTCTCCCTGCATCTTTTTCCATTCCAATCAGCTTGACAACTTAAAATTCTAGTCTAAACATTAAACAGACTGTTACGATTTGATCTAATTAGAAGGCATAAAACTTGAACATCATATTGATTAAATACAAAATTGATATGAAATTTATAAAAACTTTAAACTCTCTATCCTCGTAATCTAGCTTTTGAGATGTGGCTCTCCTAAAGTCCTTATTAATTGGTATCAAAGCCGATCTTAGAGTGGTGGCCCATGGACTCCTCGAAAATTTTTTTATTTACTTATTAATTATTTATTGATTTATTGATTTATTCGTTAATTATTCTTTATTTTGCTCTAATTGTTTTAATTATATACATAGATATATTTTTATTAAGTCTTGGAATTAGCAAGTA
>JAOSBK010000001.1:26607149-26628908 GCA_027568895.1 Erythroxylum shatona | reverse complement strand
ATATGGATTATAACATAAGTAAAACTAATATAAAAATAAATATTAAAACATATAAAAAAGTCAAATAATATTATATATCCCAAAATAAACATGAAGATAGATTTACGGATATTGTAGGAATTATATATAAAACATAAAGATAAAAGGAACTAAAAATAGGCTCATTAATTGATCTGGAAAAAATATTTTTTTGAGAAGCTCCAAATTTGAACTTATTAAAAAGCTATATTTTGGCTACCAAAAATACTATATCTACTAAAAAAGTGCCATTTTATTTTACAACTAAACACTTATAAATTTTCTTAAAAAAAGTTTTTACAATGAAAAAAAAAAGTGCTTATTTATCCTCCTAAAGCTCAAACAATCAGACATTAAATAAGAAACATAAAAGATAAAGTCCATCTAATGCCAACCTTAAGATAAACAAATAAAAATTATTGTTAGATATAATTTGTTTTATAGGAAATAAAAAAGTATATGTTAGATAAATTATGAATTATGTATTCCTTTTATAACATTGAACTTATATTCTCTTAATTAGCATTGTTATGGTGTTTATATAATATTGTAAAAGCTTATTATATACTCCCTCTTATCCAAAATAAGTGTCGTTTTAGAGGGATTTTAATTATTCAAAATAAGCGTTGTTCACGATTTTTCATACATGTTTATAATTTTATTTCCAAAATTACCCTTTAATTTCTCTCACATCGTAATTATACAGATTACATTTTCAAGGCAATTCAATATGCAATTATTAAGGGTATATCAAACATTTCACTAACTTTCTTAATAAGTGTGCATCTCTCTAAAACGACACTTATTTTGAATAGAAGGGAGTATAACAATTGTGATCTTTAGAAGATTATCTATACCAATTAGAAATGCTTAGAGAAATTAAGTGAGTCATTAAATAAAAAACATTATTATGCTTATGATTGTAAAGTTGGAATATTGTCTTCAATAATCACAAATTATATTGTGCAATAACACGAGTAAAATGAACAACAAAGAAAAGAATAGACTGCGTTGTTCACTCGTGCATTCGCTCAAACTTGCAGCCAATGTCTTGTGGCATGGAAGATAGTGAACAAGTTGATGACGAAGAGCAAAGTAAGCAAAAGCAGACCTCACACCGTATAATGAGGATTAACATCAATGTCTAATCCCTTCAACTTGGCAAAGGATTCTACTCTTCCTTTCAAAGTGCGAAGCTCTCTTAGCCTGCAACGTACCGAGCCAGTAAACATAATCTTTTCTTTGTAACAAATGTATCAGAAAGCAGAAAGTTCAAGGAGCTCATCAAGTTTTGGAGTGATTAGTACGTGATTGTTAGCTACGTTAAGGAGGGAAAGAGATCGAACCTTGCGATTTCAGCTCGTCTCTTGGCTTCTTCGGCCATGACACCGATGTCCCCGAAAACACCCTTTTCGAAGGATTTTGGTTCTGTAGATTGAAGACCGTGAAGTGTCCTCTGCTCTGTTGCCCATGCAGCTTCTCTAGCTTCCTTGCCAAAATCCTTTTGAGTAGTTAATGCCGTCTGATCAGGAAAAACAAAAAGTTCTTATTAGTCAATCAAAACCTACCAACCAACTTGAAGATTCCCAGCTGCTAAGACTTACTATTGGCTTTTGTTTCACTTACCCTTTGGTTGTATACCAAATTCCAGGCTTTATTGCTCAGTGCATATCGGACAGCGAACTTAATAGGATCAAGCAGCATGTAGGTTACAACGTTGTAAGCCCATACAACGCCGCACCATTTCCATCCAATCTGGTGTATTCCTGCAAATGACCATGTCGCTGTCGCTGATATTACGGTTGCAATCTGTAATGTATCATCGAGCACTAGTTACTAACTGTATGCTTATTTATGTGTATAGTTGTAACTTCTTTTTCTTTTTTGTCCAGTTAACCATTTACCAGTTGCGCTATGACGAAAGCAAAAACAAGAAGAAAACCAGGCCTCTCCATGAACGACCAGCTCCTTGAACGAGTCACAAATATCAGAGCCTGGCTAATGGTGCTAACTTGAAGGTACACAGCTGATGCTAGCTTCCCATTCAGGGTGTCGCTGACACGTTTGTCAGTGAGATCATAGAGTTTCTTTCTCAAACTTTCTACATGAAAATGATCCTGTGACACCAAAAAGTTTAGAAACCAAATTCATGTAAAACAGATTCCAACCTGGCAATAGCATGCATCGATGGATTTACCGTAAAGAAATCAGTTTCATAAATTGCCCAGAAGAACACTACTGTTGCTATGGCGAGGTATCCACCGATCACAATCCCAGTTGCAAAGATTTCACTGAGTTTCCAACTGTCCGGTATAGGTGATGGCCTAACTCTGTCTTTGGATATGGTCATGATCGTACCTGTACACATGTTTCAGAAGTAACTAAGGACCTGCCATTCAACAGAAAACTGATGTACTTAACTCACCGTCGTTGAGAATGGCTATGATGAGAACCATGAATGGAGGGAAATCAAACTTCCAGCATACAGTGAGCAACATAAATCCCATCTGCCATACAAATGCAAATTGCAGAACTAAGGAAGTAGAAGAGAGAGTTTTAATAATGAAGGAACACGAAATGGAAGACTTACCACAATACGTATTGTGATGGAAACAGCATATATCTGAAAGAGTATAAAAAGAGAATTAGAACAAGGATAATTAGAAGTTTTTGTCTTGTTGGAACTTTTAAACTTTTTGTTTTTTGTTTTTTTGTTTATCAGAACATCTTACTGTGTAATTCTTCATTCTTTGGAAGATTGCGCGGCTGGTCAAGACAGCACTTATGATCACACTGAGGCCAGGTTCTGTTAAGACTATATCAGAAGCACTACGAGCAGCATCTGTTGAATCTGCTACAGCAATTCCAATGTCAGCGATCTTCAATGCTGGTGCATCATTAACTCCATCACCCGTCATTCCAACTATGTGCTTTCTTGCTTGCAATCGCTTAACAATCTCATATTTGTGCTCTACAATGAAAAGAAAGGTTCAAGGTTTTGAGAGTTCGATACTAAAATTAGTTCAGTAATCGATGTAAATCACCTGGAAAAACCCCAGCAAATCCATCAGCCTTTTCAATGAGATCGTCAACTGGAAGAATTCCAATTTCTGAGTCCTTGTTTTCTCCGAGCAAAGAGGATGACGGATACATATTTGTTCCCATTCCGAGCCTCCTTCCCGTCTCCTTCCCAATTGCTAGTTGGTCGCCGGTAATCATTTTAACACTCACACCAAGGTCTAGAGCTCTTCTAATGGTTTCTGCACTGTCATGGCGTGGTGGATCAAAGAGAGGGAGAAGACCAACAAACTCCCAGGGTCCACCAAGACTGTCTTTGGTACCTTCAGGTACTTCCTGGAAACAAGGAATCTCATTTGATCAATATCCTATTGTAAAATGAAATTCAAGAACACCAGGTAAAGTATATTGAGAGGCCATACTTGTCGAGCAACTCCGAGGGATCGAAGCCCACGATCAGCAAATTTATCAATGATACTGTGCACCCTTTTTGCAATATCTGATCTATTCCGTGCTAGATTGAGAATCTGCCACATTAAAAGAGGGAGATAAGTTTATGGTTTGGTATGCACTGTAACCTGATAGAAGCTGTAGACAGAAACTATTACTTGTTCTGGTGCTCCTTTGCTCACTCTGTGCATCTTTCCACTCTTGTCAAGGTATGTCAGTGCTGTTCTCTTATCAGTGGGATTGAAGGGAAGGAAGTGAACTTCAGTTATCCCTGCTCGTGCCTTGCAACATTACGACAGAATGAACTCAGTTCAATTGAAACATGTTAAGCAGAATACATCAAACATGGCAGGCGAGGTTCAAAAACAGTGCAGGCACAATTCCAGAAAATCCGGTCACAGTTGCAACAAATCGCAGTGTCTGGACTGCAACGGCAATATTGCAGCCGTAATTGTGATTGCAGACCGCATTTAAAAATCTTGCATCCAGGTATAGCTACCACAAGTCGAAGTACTTAGAATAGTTCATCCATAAAAGAATAATGAGCATCATTAAACTACCTCCTTGGGATCGGCCAGCATTGAAACAATAGCGGCATCAATAGCATCTTGGTTCTCCAACCTTGAAGCTCTTGCTGCCATTAATACAACCATGTCCTTATCCACACCATTAGCAAAAACCTGTGATGAAATAGGACAAAAACGCATTCACAGATAGGATTTTGTTTTAGCAGGAGGGAACATTCTCAAGCCTCATTAACCTAATCTACTGGAAACTTAACGATCCAAGTCAGTACCTCTATCAAAGATTTGTCCACTGTCAGTTTGTTTAGAGTCAAAGTGCCGGTTTTGTCACTGCAGAGTACATCCATTCCGGCCATTTCCTCAATAGCAGTCATTCTTTTTGTTATCGCGCCCTGCATCGAAAATTTAGTAGTTTGTCTCTTATCCTGAGACTCAATTTAACTTCTTTTCCTGACAGCAGTTAGGATATTGGTTCACTGTCCTTAATTCAATATAGCTCAAAATACCTGCTGAGACAAGCGATGTGAACCTATGGCCATTGTAACTGAAAGAACTGTTGGCATGGCAATGGGGATACCACCGATGAGTATGACTAGAAGGTTATCTATTCCAACACGATATTCTCTTTTCTGTATCCCGTATATAACGACAATCTCGATTACCATTCCAACTGCTATCGAACAGATGCAGAAGTTTCCAATTGCTGTTAAGACCTGAAACCATTGAGTTTAAAGGTCATCTTGCTGGAGCATCTGCTAGTGTTATAACTAAAAATATCCTTCTACTCAAATTCTAGATTTGTCAATGTCCAAGCAGAGGGTTTGACAGTAGCCATATTATGATTAAAAAAGAGTTCTGAGATTGACCTGCTGAAAGTGTCCAACATGTGTTGTTGATTCTACTAGATGAGCAGCCTTTCCGAAGAACGTATGTACTCCAGTTGCGATGACAACTGCTTCAATTTCACCTTGCTTACAAGTTGAACCGGAATAAACTCCATCACCAGCATTTTTTGTCACTGGAAGTGACTCTCCTGTTAGAGCAGACTGCAAAAGAAGAAATGTATTGAACCCTCCTTAGTTCAAAAACATTTGGAAGGGATGCATCTATTTAAGGTAATATCAACGACTTTTAGTTGATTTCTGTTGCACTATCCTCAGTACATGCCTGGTCAATTTTTAAAGGATCTCCTTCAAGCAACCTCGCATCTGCTGGAATAATGTCTCCCAATTTGATGCTAATAATGTCTCCGGGAACCAACACAGCAGCATCTTCCTCTCTCCATCTCCCATCACGTAAAACCTGTCGTTGAGAATTAGATATACATATATAGCTACTAAGTACTGAGAACTAGAAGATGTGAAGGCCAAATAGATGGAGAAAACGGAAAGGTTTTCGGATAAACCTTAGCTTTCGGTGCCAGGCGAGCCATGAGAGCTGCTGCTGCATTTCCTGCATTATTTTCCTCTATGAAACTGATGGTTGAATTGATTATAAGCAGTGCCATGATACCAACAAAATCGTGGAAATCTACACCTTTTCCCTGTATAATGAGATCGCAGAAATATCAATAAATCAAGCTTCGGCTACCATAATGGGATTTTTCTTGGATGAGATTGGCTCAGAAAACTTGCCCCTCCATGAGCAAGGGCTATGGCCATAATTGCTGCTGCTTCCATGACCCATGACAATGGATTCCACATAAATCCTAAAAACTTGAGTATTTTGCTTTCCTACATGCCAGATAATAAAATTAAGTTCA
Source organism: Erythroxylum shatona (assembly GCA_027568895.1). Classification (NCBI taxonomy): domain Eukaryota; kingdom Viridiplantae; phylum Streptophyta; class Magnoliopsida; order Malpighiales; family Erythroxylaceae; genus Erythroxylum; species Erythroxylum shatona. The sequence continues at coordinate 26,623,136 of JAOSBK010000001.1, read as the reverse complement.
GTTACAAAAGGGATGCAAAGGCTAACGATGAATAGGTTGCTCTTAAAATTATCAAAGGAAAGCATTGAGACAAGGGCTGAAGCAAGGCTTCAGAGACCTTTTTCTCTTCAAGTTTGTTGTAGCCAAACACATTCAGACGCTTTTGAACCTCGTTATCGTTGAGTCCCTCGTTTGTACATTGCAAGTGCTTAAAAACTTCTGCAATAGCAATGTTCTCCTGCAAGAATTTAACTTACAGAAATATCAGCAATTATATTTCTGTGCAGGGAAAAGCAGGAAGTGCACTTTTAATCTTCATTTAATTGGAAATCATGCAATAAAATAATGCATTTATGAATGCTAAAACAACAGAACATGCAGATAGTCCTGATTACATACCAAATCAACAGCTTCCTTGCTGATGGCTTCAAGCGAAATCATACTTTCTGTTGAAGTACTCCTGCTTCAGCTTTCAACCCCAATTCAATATCAGTAATCTGATACAATTATTTAAGTCACCCTTAATAAAAATTTGACCGTCTGGCAACGAGACTGCTTGTGCTTGGAATCTGGTGTAAAGTAAGAAATGGAAATGATTCAGGTACCTCTACAGCTTACGTGATACAATCCTTTCTGCCGAAGAAGTCCAATGGCATTAGTAGGATGAAGTGATTTTGCAATGAGGTGAATTGGATGGATAACACTTGTTGGACAGAAGAGCAAGAACAGCATCTGAATGCTATATATAAACTGAAACAATAGGAAGGTACATGATTCACATTGACGTAAGAGACAAGGAAAAAGGATTGCCTAGAGGAACAACTAACAAGGAGCAAATGGAGAGATAAAGCACATAAACGAATAAAATACACAATAAAAAAACTTAACTTCAACAACTCCGCCATTAATTCACTCGTTTATGAAAATGGTCACTGACAAATGGTGCAGTTTCCAAAGCTACGCCTGTAAACTAAGTTTGCACAATAAAGAACTACATGGATTCTACTTTTGTTTCGACTTGAATGTTCATTAGCTCGGTGTTATATTTTCAACATCCTCCAAATGCAACAAGTAGGCGGAGTTTAAAGTCCCAAGACAACCTGTAACTCTGTGTTTCTTAGCTACTTTGACAAAATCTAGGACATTTCTCCCGAGAAAATTCCAACAGCCATAATCCGGTTAGAACTTAGAACCAACCAAGTCCTCTGTGCAAAAAATGATACAACTGTCGTAATTTACTAAGATACTGTCAGGTAGGAAGTTATAGGTCAATCTGAGCCGCCATATCGGCAGTTGATTTTCAGACCTGACGCCGCATGTGAATCCAAATGAATGCGATTTTGGTTTTTCATAAAAAAATTATGGTTTGATTTCGAGAAATAGAGCAGGAGAATGAAACAACAAACGGTATAGAACAATTATACAAGACGTTACCAAAACCAGCTATTGCTTTCTGTGCCATGAACTAGTCTACAGTACAATTTACGACATTTCCAACTGGTATAAAAAAAAAAAAAGGAAAGGACAATGAATTCTTAGGTAGTCAAACAAATTGACGTGAAAATGGACATTAAAAGGAATGGCTTTGTCTAAATTAATCACCTTACTCAGCACTGACGGAGACAAGAATTTAAGATCGGAGGGTCCAAAATTTTAATTTTTTTAAATTTTAGAGAGTTCAATATACTACAGGGTTCCAAATAACTTCATTATTATATATATATATATATAATTAAAAAAAATATTTAATATTTTTTAAAATTTTGGAGGGCTCAGTACACCACTGGACCCTATATGGCTCCGTTACTGATACTCAGTTGGATTGAGTTTATATCAATCGAATTTTTCTAAGAAGAACTTTTATGAGAAATCAGTTCATTATTTAACTGTTATTTAAAAAAGAACTTTTTTTAAAAGAGTTTCATACAATACACTGTTTGATAAAATAAAAATAAAAAATACTTTTAATTTTAATTATATTTTATTTTGTAATAAAAATTATTTAAGCATATAAATATTATTTAAAATAAATTAAATAATATGCAAAATACAATATATTAATTATTATATAATTTTAAACCATATGAAATATAAATGAAAATATTTATAACTAAATCTTTTATATGGATTATAATATAAGTAAAAATAATATAAAAATAAATATTAAAACATATAAAAAAAGTCAAATAATATTATACAAATCTTAAAATAAACGTGAAAATGTGTTTGTGAGTATTATGAAAATTATGTGTAAAAATATAAAAGTAAATGGGACTAAAACTAGACTCATTAATTGGTCTGAAAAATCTACCTAAAAAGTACTTTTTCGAAAAAATTTCAAATTTAAACTTCTCAAAAAGCTGAATTTTAATTTTAAAAAAATATTTCTATGAAAAAAGTGCTTTTAGATTTTATAATAAACACAATCATTTTTCTTAAAAATAATTTTTGCGATAAAAAAGTACTTATTTAACCTATAAAAACTGAAACAAATAGGCACTAAGTAGATCATTAGTTCGGTTTAGTCATGTGGTATTGCATAAGTATTAATGTTGGTGTGAGTAGGAGTACCAATGACCCATCTGAGTTTTGCTCTCTTATATTTTCAGACCATGGATAGTGTGGATATCTTTTCCTTTCTCTTTGGTTAGAGATCAGAAGTTAACGGCCTAGGCTCGGCTTGGGTTGACCGGGCTTTGATTGTTCGAGCTCAGTCTACCCCAAGACTCAACAGGTTATTACAAAAAGACGTTATTTTGAATTTTTTTTTAAAAAAAAAAGTTAGATTAGGTCCAAACTGGTCAATTGCTATCCTTAAGAAAATTTAAATGATTTAGTGGGATTTAAAATTATTTGATTAGATCTAATTAATTAATTTTTAGAACTAATTCAAAATTATTTATAATTTTTATTAAAATAATATTGATTTTAATTTATTTTTAATATATTATTTAAATTATAAAATAAAATAATATCGTTTTACACAATAATAGAACACGTTCCAGGTTAGACCCATCTTTCATTGATGTGCAATCCAATTAGGCCTAGTTGGGCTTCCTAGTTCAATCAAGTTTAAGTAGCTTGAACTTCCACTTACCTCAAGCTAAATCAAATATATTTTAAAAAATTAAAAATTAAAACTTAAAAAAATTAAGTATATAAACAAATTAAAAGATCTTGACTTATTCAATCACAATCTTTCTTATAATATAATAACAATTATTATTATTATTCAAAATAATAATTTTAAAATAGTTTTATAATAATATTATTAAAAAAACTCGAAAACAACTAATAGCCAACATCCGCCAGATTTGAGTTTTGATTCAGGAAAATTCTAGAAGGAATTTTTCTACAAGCCTTATAATAAGGTCTGGCTGTCGGCGGCATGAAAACTGAACAAGCACTTTCTTCTACCCACCTATCTGATACCCTGTTAAGTAACTAATAGAGACGATAAGTTATTCTTGTCGACACTTCCCATGTTGCGGCCTGTCGAGAGGGTGTTAATGAAGAGATTCTAGTAAGATGTATATACAGTAGAGAGATTTTACCAGCCGTCAGAATATATAATATAATATACAGTGGAGAGATTTTAGCAGCAGTGACATTAAAAGGTTAATATCAGAAAACTGTTACATCTGGATCGTCAACCAACTTCAATTCGATTCCTACTTTTTTGCCAAAACGGACATTTCGGCTACCTCAGATGGTATCAGAATCAGACACACAATACACAGCACAACACTTCTCTCGAAAGAGATACATTCCTTATGTTGTCTTACTTTTGACTTCCAGAAAATGGAATTGTCCATTTTGTTAAGAGTTGTACGTTCTACGTACTTCCCAAAGCCCATACGGAAAGGTATAAAAGTTATCATTTTCTTTATCTAGTCGGAAAATGTTTGAACTGTGAACTTTCCTGTAAATAGATAGGAGTTACTTTGTTTGTAAGGTAGCTGATTATATTAACTGTTAGTTGATTATATTAGCTAATTTGACCAGTAAATTATATTAGCTATTTGTTAAATATATTTAGTAAAATTAGTTGTTTAATATTAATTATTTATGTGTAAAATAGCTTATGAACATATGACTTTAAAAAAATTATAAGAGTATGAATATTATATATCTTAGCATTTCGTTGAATATTCTTATAAGAAATTTAGATTTTAAAGAAACCATGTTCACCTATATTGTTTCATCATTTATGAGAAATTTATGTAACTCTTTCTATTTTTATTTTCGTTTAAGGTCAACATTTATTTCTAACCTATAACTGCATAAAATAATTATAAAAACAAATATTGTTCTTAAAACTTAGGTATCTAGGAACTTCAACTAGGCTATCTTATTTGTTAGAAATTGTTGTATATTAGAACTAACAAAAATATGATGCGTGTGGTCAGTGGCGGATCTACAATTCTTTATAAAAAAGTTATTATTTTAAGTTTTGCCCCATTAAAAAAATAAAATTTTATTCCTATTAAAATTTTGCCCCTATTAAAAATAAAATTTTGCCCTCACTCAAAAAAATTTCTGGATCCGCCCCTACGTGTGGTACTTAATATGCAACTTAATCAAGAATACAATTTAAATAGCAAAATATTGAGCAACTTAGCAATAGAATTTAAAGGGTACGATTGACTTTTAATAATTAAAAATTAGTTGTTAGATGCAAAATGCTCAGGAACGTTTTTATTTTTGACTGTTTGTCTTAAATCAGCCGATGAAGAAGCTACTCTCCAAACACATTTAGTAGATGTTTGAACAGTCAAACAGCTAAAAACACCAAATCAGCTAAAAAAATAGCTGATTAGTGGCTAACCAAATGAGGGCAGCATTCAGTCTTCAAAATCTAAACTAAAGTTACTGTTAAAACCGCTAATTAATCATATTTCTGGCTAAAGTTCAAGTTCAAGTTCAAGAGGGTTAGATATGAAAATGATATTATATTTTATTAAAATTTAACAAAAAATATTATTATATTTAATAATTAAGGAGCTAATTAATTAAAACGACATTATTTTATTAAAATTTAATATTCGAGATTGTTTCCGATCATTATCACGCCTATTAAAATATTAAATATATACATACACCCATACATATAATAAAATATAAATACAAAATTTTATAAGAGGGAAAAATACAAAGAATAAAGAAAAGAATACAAAACTACAAGGAAAGAATGGTTGGTAATAATAGTTTTAAGTGGTTATTATTAAGAAAAATTCCTATTTAAAATCATTATGTTAATATAGTTTTAATTTTTTATTAAATAAATATTAATCCATAGATTACCGGTCACTTACTACAAGAAACAACTGCAGAGAATTTTCACTTCAACTTCACGTTTAAAGTGCATAAACTCGTCGTCAGAAGAACAGAACAGATCAAGAATTCTTTTTCTGGAAAATTATATCCTTTTCTAACAAACGTGCGGAATTTTTATTTTTTAAGTTTATAAAAATGCATCAACTTGTGTACTGAATTCTACCTACTTAAAAAAACCAAATTCCTTAAGACATTTAACGTTATTTTGTAATTTTCCTTTGGTACTGCTATTCTATTTTAATTTGTGTGTGCCCTGAACTTAAAAAAGGCTGCTTAAGTTGACTATAGAAATGAGACTTAGTTATCTAATGGACAAATTAGAGCAGATTAAATTAATATATGTTCGGCATCTCTCAGTATCAATTCTAAGTTGTAAAATCTCGATACAGCATATTTGATACATTGCATTTCTACAACAAATTCGTGTTTTATAGTTTTTTTTCGTGATTTGAAGATTACAAGTTTGAGTTATAAAAATAATATTTTTGTAAAATACAAAGAGAAAACTGATTATAAATAATAACTAAAGCTTAAATCGAAAGAGTTTTTGCTATTTTGGCCACCCCTTACAACTAGATGATTTTTCAAGACTTCACTCATATTAATATTACTTTCACCTAACCATATTTAGTTTTAAAATCATGATAGCATTTAATTTATTAATGCTAATATGATCACAATCAACCTCTTCATTGATAATCACATTTTGTTGAGAAAAAAAGTGCAATACAGAGACAAAATAAAAGAAATAAATAGGAAAAACAGAGCAAATTTGAAACTGAACTTCAAGTGACCCTTTCTTTTATTTTAACACTTAATTACACATTACAGCAACATCAATTACCTACATATGTAGGCATATAACTTAAACAACCGAAACATAAATATCGGTTTATAAACACTAATTATTAACATTAGATTTGACTACCATAAAATAAGGAATTTGACCACAGGACTTGGTCAATAACAGATCCAAGTTTCACCATTCCTTAACAACCTTTGAATCATTCCTCAACACTCCCCTCTTGATTCAAAGTCACACACACCCAACAAAGCTCTATAATAGCATAATCATTCTCTTGACAAAGTCTTTGTTAGAACATTAGCTAGCTGCTCTTGTGTGCTGCAATATTCCAATAAGATTTCTTCCTTTGCCACCAGATCACGAATGAAATGAAAACGAATTTTAATATATTTCGTTCTGCCATGGAGATGGTTGCTTTACTGTCACAGAATATCTTTGTTGCTCCCTTGTATTCATGCTGAAGATCTACTAACATTCTCCTTATCCAAATTGCTTGATAAGCTGTTGAAGTTGCTGCAATATATTATGCTTTTGAGGTTGAGAGTGCTGCTGTAGCTTGCTTCTTTGAACTCTAAGAGATCACTCCTGAACCAAGAGTAAAAACATTTGTGGATACACTTCGTCTATCATCCAATGAACGCACCTAATCACTATCTGTGTATCCACACAACCTGAAATTAGAGACTTTAGAGTATCAAATGCCATACTCCATAGTTTTAGCAATGTAACACAAGATTCTTTTTGCTACTCCATAATGAATTTTTGAAGATCGTTGCATATACCTTCTTTTTTCACATCTCATGTACCCATTTTTTTGAAATGTCCATCAATCCTGTTGTACCAAGCTCGCAGAGCTTACTTCAAACCATACAATGCCTTTCTCAACTTATACACCTTCATCTCGTTGCCTTCCTTTATGAAACCTTCAGGTTGTACTACAAATACCTCCTCTTGTAAATCTCTATTGAGAAATGCTGACTTGACATCAAATTGATAAATTAACCACTATGATTGTACAGGTAATGCTAAAACAAGCCTTATTGTTTCAAATTGAGTTACCAAAGAGAAAGTTTCTTCAAAATCAACACTATATTTCTTTGCATAACCTTTTGCCACGAGATGAGCTTTGTGCTTTTATATGCTTCCATCTGCATCAAACTTAGTCTTAAACACCAACTTTAATCCAATTGCATTTTTGTCTTCCAATAAGTCAACCATCTCCCATATTCCATTTTTCTCAATCGATTTCATCTCTTTATCATTGCTTTATGCCATTCTTCATTTTTGATTGCTTCTTCATAATACAATGGATTTGCAATAGCAAGAGCAAATTGACAGGTATATATGTCATTACAGGTCTATATGTCATTAGTATATTTGGGATTTGGCATTGATCTTCTCAATGGAATTGGCTCTGCTGAAAAATCTTCAAGAACTAAAGATGAGGAGATGCTGTTTGCTGACGAAGTTAACTAATTTTTTGACTCCAATGGGGAGCTAACAGAGGAATTTACTGAAAGTTGCTCTTCTCTTCCATTTAGAGAAACTTCAGTGGGATCACTAATTACGTGTTGCACCTGCTTTTCACTCGAATTTCTGCTTACATTTTCATAAAATATCAAATCTAGTCTGATTATAATCTTGTCACTAAGAGGGTTACAAACTCTATATGCTTTAGATTGAGTACAATAATTGGTAAAAATGCATTTTTCAGATTTTTCATCAAGCTTTTGATGAGCTTGAGTATTTACCAAAGCATAAGAAACACATCCAAAGACTCGTAAGTAACTTACATTTGGTCTCCTTCTATACCAAGCTTCATACGGAGTCTTGTTCATGACAACCCTCGTTGGGGAGAGATTTAACAGATAAACAGATGTTGCCACAGCTTCAGCCCAAAATTGATTTGAAAGCTCCTGTACTTGTAGCATGCTTCTTGCCATTTCTACAAGGGTTCAATTCTTTCGCTCAACGACACCATTTTGCTCTGGACTGTAGGGAGTTGTTAACTCCCTTTGAATGCCATTCTATTCACAAAATTGATTAAATTCTTTGGATACAAATTCTCCACCTCTATCTGTGCAAAGAACTTTGATATGACAGTCACTTTGTTTTTCCACCATAACTTTAAACTGTTGGAACTTCGCAAAAGCTTTCGATTTGTTTTCCAAAAAGTACACCCAACTCATACGACTATAATCATCAGTAAACAACAAAAAATAATGGCTCCCACCCAAGGACTTGGTTTGCATTGGTCCACATAAATTAGCATGAATTAATTCTAAACAGTTAGAAGCTCTCCATGCATGTCCAATAAGAAAACACTTCCTGGTTTGTTTCCCGTAAATGCACCCCTCACATAAATCAATAGAGCAAACTTTAGGAAGTTTAAGGATCGTACCTTTATCACTTAGCAATTTCGAGCCCTTGATATTGAGGTGTCCATACCTTAGATGCCATAACTTTGAGCATCCTTTGTGCTTGCAGCAAGAGCAAAACTCTCCGTAAGAGAAACATCTAGCAGGAACATCTTGTTTGGGGTCATACTGATATTCACTGTTCTGCCTAATTTCTTATTTTTAATGACACACGAATCATCATCAAATAAAACAGAGTATCCACCAGCTATTAATTGCCCAACACTCAACAGATTATAGCTTAAATCACGTACAAAATGAACATCGTGTAGAAGTTTTATTGTACCATTAGTAGTATCAATTCTCACCGTGCCTTTTCCTTCTACCTGCATATCTTTTTCATTGCCAAGCTGTACCTTTGTCTTTTTCGTTTCATCAAGCTCTTGAAATAAGGATTTGGTTCCTATCATATGGTTCGAACAATCGTTGTCGACGAACCACAAGTTGCTTGGCTTGTGATTAGCATCAATACAAACCATAAAAAGCCGGTTGTCTTCCTCAATAGTGTTTGCTGCAAAATTCATTTTTTGATCTTTATACCAACAATCATCTTGTACTTGCCCAAATCTGTTACAAATAGAACATCTTTCTGGTGTAAAATTAGTTTGATTTTTGCACCAACAATCCGCTTGCATATGCCCGTATCTTTCGCAATTATAGCATTAGATGAGCTTTTGTGTTTCCTTGCTCATTAAACTATCTTTGCCCTTTCTACCTCTGCCTCTACTGGAACCTCGACTACGGTCTTGAAATCTTCCTCTTCCTTGACCTCTATGATCATTTGTCTCCTTCACTTGAAATGCTTTTTCCTCATTCATTTCAAGTGATCGATTGATCCGTGACTCCTGTGCTTGAAACGACCCCATTAATTCATCAATTGAAAGAATCGACAAATCTTTTGCTTCCTCTATGGCCACTACCACATGGTCAAACCTTGGCGTCAAGCTTCGTAAGACTTTCACAACATTGTTTCATAAGAGATTTGTTTACCATAAGAGCGCATTTGGCTTACTATTGACATTCCTCTTGACAGAAAATCAGCTATTGATTCATCATTTTTCATAATTAAAGTTTCAAATTCAAGTCTTAGTGATTGCAATTTTACGACCATGACTCTTGCATCACCTTGAAATTCTTTCTGTAGAATGGTCCAGGACTCTTTTGCTGTAGTTGCTATTGCAATTCATGGAAAAATTGTCTCATGAACTGCTTATTGAAGAATAAACAAGGCTTTAGCATCCTTCTTCTTAGTTTCTCTCAGCGTCTTCTTTGTTTCTTCATTAGGTTCTAATATGTCAATATATCCGTATTTCACTAAATCCCATAAATCTTGTGATTTGAGCAGTATTTTGACTTTGATACTCCACCACTCGTATTTCTCACCATTGAAGATTGGTAGAGGTGGTTGTGTAAAAGAAAATCCAGCAGCAAAAGAAAACCCAGGTATTGCCATAATCTCATATATCACTTACGTGTTTCCCAAAAGTACTCAAAAGACCCAGGCTTTGATACCAAACTTGTTTGCGAGAAAAGTGCAGTACAGTATAGAGACAAAATAGAAGAAATAAATAGAAAAAGCAGAGCAAATTTTAAACTGAACTTCAAGTGACCATTTCTTTTATTTCAATACTTAATTACACATTGCAGCAACATCAATTACCTATATATATATATATATAGGCATATAACTTCAACAGTTGAAACATAAATATCGGTCTATAAATACTGATTACTAGCATTAAATTTGACTACCATAAAATAAGAAATTTGACTACACGACTCGGTTAATAACAGATCTAAGTTTCATCATTCCTTGACAACCTTTGAATCATTCCTCAACACATTCTATTAAAAGAAATACTAACTTATAATCACGTGTAGGTAACGCCACCCAATCATGGATTGATTTGCAGACTGCTAAAATTTGTATATGTTAATTGCTGAGCTTGAGAATCTTATCTGTTGCCTTTTTTATATGAAAAAGAATAGCAACTTGAATTATTATACTTGATCAAAGCACTATTTCATTCAACCAATTCCTCATAGTCTATGAAATGAATAGCTAATAAAATAGCACTTTGATGCAGGAATAAAAGTAGAAGACAAGAAGTGTCGCTGCAGCTTCCTAATCACGCACGTTTGGTATCTTGATAAATAAATTAAGTCCACTTACGTACGTGGTGAGGTTGCAAATCAAAAACTTGTCAAAATTTCTGCGGCGAAGAACTCAACTTACGACTTCATCGTTCGACGAAACGTTTTAGGACTCAAACATTGCGGCGCAGCGCACGTGTCTGGCACAAACATTTATGTTTTTTTGACAACGGAGACTGCGTACAGCACGTGTCTGGCACAAACATGTACGTTTTGTTGACAACGGAGAGTGATGATGTAGAAATTTCTATGGTCAGCGTCAAAATTGACCGAGAACTGTCAGCTTCAACTTCAATTTTACTCTTTTTTTGCCCCTTTTCCTTTACGTGTCCACATTCTCTTGAAGACCCTGCCAATTTTTTCAAACGTCAAAATTGAAAAGTAACATTGCCTGATTAAGAAACGATTAATTTTAAAGAATTTTAAATTAAGTACTCAAATTTTTAAAATTTGTAATTGAATGACCAAGTTTTCAAATTACAACACAACCAAATGCTAATTATTAATTTTAGAAGGGCTGAATCACAAGCTGAAGCTCTAGCTACCCTAACAGGATTAGTTAGACTAAGCCTCCGATCTCTTACTTTGGGATCCCTAGTAACACTAAGAGGCCCTCACTTTCAAATTTCAAGGAAGATTTACAAAATAGAATAGCAAGCCACTTTCATTAGTCCTAACCAATCTTTGCAATTACTAGACATCTCATCTATGGTTCCAAAGGAGACGATAAAGGCCATAAATAGAATACTAAGCATGTCCATATGGCATGGCAAATTATACATGCTAATATATGTGGACCTTTTGATATGTCATCTTTTGGTGAAGAAAAGTATTTTATCACCTTTATTGATAATTTTTCACGTTATGGATATGTCTATTTGCTTAAAGAAAAATCTCAACCAGTGAATGTTTTAGAAATATACATTAATGAGGTTGAAATAACTAGACAAGAAAGTGAAAATTGTAAAGTCTGATAGGGTGGTGAATATTATAAAAAATATTATAAAACGGGACAATGTTCAAGTCCATTTGCTAAATTTCTTGAAAGAAATGATATATGTGCACAATATACTATGTCATACACACCTCAATAAAATGGTGTGTCACAAAGGCATAATAGAACGTTGATGAATATGGTTAAGAGCATGATAAGTAATTTATCATTATCCAAATCCTTGTGGTTGTATGTGCTAAAAACAACCATGTACCAGCTGAATAGAGTTCTCAGTAAGGTAGTTATCAAAACTCCTTTTGAGTTATAGACAAATAATAAACCTAATTTAAGGCACCTAAATGTTTGGGGTTGCTAAGTAGAAGCAAGAGTTTACAATCCACATGAAAGCAAGTTAGATTCTCAAACTATTAGTGATTCCTTTATTAGTTACCTAGAGAAATCTAAAGGGTTTATATTTTATTGTCTAAATTATAGTCCAAGAATAGCGGAAGTAATTAAAAATTTATTGAAAATGGTGAAGTTAGTGGAAGTGAAGAACAATGAACTATGGACATAATGAAAGTAAAGATAAATGTTCCATTATATGTAAGTGTTCCTTCGTCCATTGTTGTTCCAATTGTTGAAGAAAGTATTGACAACAATAAACGACATTTGAATGACGAAATATCCCTTTAAGAAACTAACTCATATAGATTTGAAGCAAATGAGTCACAAGAAATACCTTCGAGAAGATTAAAAAAAAAGGAAATCAGCTATTTCAAGTAGCTAGGAAGTTTATGTGCAAGAATCAGATCTTGATATTGGAATTAATAAAAGTCCAGTTTCATTTTCATAAGCCATAGAATATGTTGAGTCAAAAAAGTGGGTTGATACTATGAAGAAAGAGTTAAATCCCATAGATGACAACAAAGTCTAGGGTAACATTGAATTGCCAAAAGGTTCCAAATGAGTTGGGTGTAAATGGGTTTTTAAGACCAAACTTAACTTGCATGGCAATTTCAAACCATATAAGGCTAGAATTGATGTTATCTAATTTGGGGAATTAAAAGGAAGATTCGGGGTGCATATGGAAGTGATGGGATTGATGTTAGGAGAATTTGTTGATGAATACACAGTAAGGGTAATGGATGTAAAACTCCTTCAATTGATGATTATAAAAATAATGGTTTTGGTTTATTCTACTAAGGAGATAATGTTTTAAAGTTTATTGATGCATCTAATCTTGTTAGAAATAATGATACTTTATTTCATATATTTGATAAAGTTGTGAATGAAGTTAAACCTATAAAACTTTGTTTAATTTATTACTACCCATGATTTTGCTTATCAACCAGTTAGGAAAAGATTGCAAAGTATATATAACTCTTTTTTATTAGATTCTTTGTGTTGCATATTGCATTAACCTGATGTTGAAAAATATAAGAGATATTAGATACTATCTTGTCATTAACTGGGCAAAAGTATAAAAAAAGGTATCAAGTTCATTTATAATTGTACATGAGTCTTGAATTTGATGAAAACAGATTTCACTAATGGTAAGAATTTGTATAATCTTGCTATTACAAATATTCGCGACTAATTTTTTATCACTTTAGTTTTTTGTTTTGAAGGAGGAGGAGTTGAGAAAAATGTTTTCAAGTGATAAACAGTCACATCTCAATATGTCAGGTCTAATATTTAAATGAAATTTCTAAAATTATATTTGAAGATTATAAATTTTAGTTCAAATGTTAATTTCTAATCCAAGTGTTTGAGTCTTTGGTGAGAGTACATCATATAGCTGATAGTGATGAGAAAACAACAATGTGTTATTCTTTTTATTTAATATTTTGATATAATTATTCTTTATTATATGATAAAATTATAATACTTTAAGTACTTTATATTATTCTTGGTTTTATATTTATATGATAATTAAACAACCTTTTTTTATATTATTTATGTTTATTATTTATATGTGAAAAATGCAAACAGTAATATTAATAGAATTAAATAGAAAATTGAAATACTTTTTATTTCAATTTTCTATTATCATAATTTTTGGAGACTTGGTTTATGTAAAATTATAAATTATATAGTACAATATGTTGAAAGACTATTTTGTATTTTTATAATTTAAAAATTATTCAAAGCAGTATCTGATAATGACTGTTGTCAATACAGTATTGTATCAAAACTAGATTTGGTATCAATATTGACACGATATTTACAATATTGATTGAAAATCGCATATTATTCTCAAAAATGATAGACAAGACACCTTAAATTTATAAATATTAATTTAATTAAAATTTTAAATTAATAATTTAATAAATTATTTATTAAAAATAGAATATATTGTATTCAATGATTTAGTTAATATAAAAATAATAATCATGAATTTTACCAATATATAAAAATAATTCTTTTCACCTATACCTATCAAAACCATCTAAACAAGTCCATCTCACATGAAACTTAAAAACAATTGGCAATGATGAAAAGATTTTGAGTTCCTGTAAACTCTTGCCCAGATTTCAAAATTTATATTTCGGTGATATTCAATCACAGTCTTTCTTATAATATAATAACAATTATTATTATTATTCAAAATAATAATTTTATAATATTATTTAAAAAATCTAAAAAACAACCAATAGCCACATGAGCAGATCTGTTGCCCCCTAATTGTTGTATCCTACTGTGCTTTTGAGATCTTAATCATCCAATTTATTATAATAAATGGCTGAGATTTATTTAAGTGTAACGGCTACAGCACCCTACAAGAGAAGTTTACATTAGCGACGAAAATTTACCGACGGTAAAGAAAACGTAGGCAATTACCTACAGAAATAGTATACACGTCGGTAATGTCGTTTGGAAATATATGTTTAGCGACGGTAGAAATTTCCGTCGCCACTTTGGGACAAAATGGTTTACCGATGGACATTATCGTCAGTAATTCTGTCGGTAAAAGTCATTGTCAGTCGTCGGCTTTTAACTCTAAGAAAACGACGTCATTTCGGTAAACTTAAGAATGTCTTTGCTTCATCAACAAAACGAAGTCGTTTTCTTTTTCACCAAACGATGTTGTTTGGTTTGGCTGACAATTTAAACGTTTATAAGTTAATCAAAACGACGTCGTATTGGTTAACTTATAAACGACGTCATTTTCCAACCGAAGGTTAAACGGTTTGCAACTTAACCAAAATGACGTCGTTACAACATAACCAACACGACGTTGTTCGACGTTGTTTGGTTTAAAACCAAATGATGTCGATTTGGTTCGTTTGGTTTAAAACTAAATGATGTCGTTTTGGTTAAGTATAAACGTTTAAACCTTCAACCGCTAAATGACGTCATTTGGTTTAAAACCAAATGACGTCGCCTCTCCACCTGCGCCTGCTGCTTCTGTGCCTGCACTTTGTCTTCCTCCTCCATCGCCTCCGTCTTCCATTGCTGTCGTCTGGAGCTGCATTGTCGCCATGGAGCTCGTGCGTCTCCGGCGTCATCTTCTCCCACTACAAGAAAAATGTTGATTTGCGACGGAATATTACCGACGGTATTAAAATCGTTGAAATTACCGATCGAAAATGTATAGTCGTCGGCGAAGTTGGTTGTGGAATAAAAGTGTTGCGACGGTACAATATTCCATCACTGAGTGTTGGTGGAGGATATTTATCGACACACATTTCGGTCGGTAAAGTGGTCGGTAAAAATGTCGGATTCAGCCCCTTGATTAAAACCAAAACGACGTCGTTTTGGTTTAAACCAAAACGACGTCGTTTTGATAAATTATTAAACCCTCCTTTTCCTTCTCCTTTCTTCCTCTCCCGCGCCCAGACCTTCTCTCCTTCCTTTCGGCTCGATCCTTCTCCTTTCTTCTTCGATCTTCCTCCTCCAACGCCACCGCTTGCCGCCGAGTGGAGTCGCCGCTTGTCGCCGCGTCATTGTTGTGGTCTCCGACAGGTAAGTCACTTCTCCTCCCTCCCCTCTTTCTCCGATACATGTGGATATCTTATAGTTTTTTTGTATTTATATTTAAATGTTTTTTTGTATTTATATTTAAATACAAACATTGATTTATATTTAAATGTTTATTCTTAAAAATGTTGATTTATATTTAAATGTTGTAATTGATTTAAATGTTATATTTAAATGTTGTAATTGATTGTTATATGTAAATGTTGATTTATAGGTTTTGTAATTGGTTTATATGTATAGATGTGTTTTAATTATTTTTATAATCTTTATTAAAAGAAAAGAAAAATAATAAATTTAAATTAACATTAAAGCATTTACATGTTTGTTTAAAAAGTTCATCAATGTTCATGAGTAATTGTTCAAACAAATAAAATAAC
>JAOSBK010000001.1:26577981-26594427 GCA_027568895.1 Erythroxylum shatona | reverse complement strand
TTTTTTCATTTATTTGTATACATTAATTACATAAATATTATTAGATTATAAGTTATCAAATTTATTCCTTTTAATTTTAGAAACAATTTTACTAGAATTTTGCTATCGACGGGGTCATACATAGTGTTTGGGAGAAGCGAGCTTGTATACATTATCGTAACTTTATTGGTGCGATACACAAGGCTGGTGTATGACCGCCTTTTATTTCTAAGGGCATATGGAGTTATTAGCAGGAGAACTGGACATCACCTGAGGCAATGTTCATCTCAGGGCGTAATTTTAATTATCGATAGTTTGTTAACGTTTGCTGTAGGTAATTTCCGTTGGTAAACCTCCAAGAAAATCTGATCCCAATAGCCACCATCCTCCAGATTTGAGTTTTGATCCAGGAAAATTCTAGACGGAAATTTTCTATAAGCCTTATAAGGTCAGGCTGTTGGCAACATGAAAACTAAACAAGCACTTTCTTCGACCAACTTATCTGATAGAGGACAATAGGTAATTAATAGAGGACAATAAGTAATTCTTGTCGACACTTCCCATGTTGCGGCCTGTCGAGAGGGTGTTAATGAAGAGATTCTAGGAAGATGTATAATATATACAATAGAGAGATTTTAGCAGCCGTCAGAATATAAAAAATATATATATATTATATAGAGAGATCAGACTATATATTATATAATATAATATACTAACGGCTGCTAAAATCTCTTTATATAATATATCTATATATATTCTGACGGCTATATGTATAATATTCTAACGGCTGCCAAAATCTCTCTATTGTATATATATTATTTTTCAAATTTAATTATTTCTATAATTATATTGAGAGACTTAATGACATTAAAAGGTTAATATTAAAAAACTGTTACATCTGGATCGTCAACTAACTTCATTTCGATTCCTACTTTTTTGCCAAAACGGACATTTCGGCTACCTCAGATGGTATCTGAATCAGACACAAGCTTGGCAGTTGGAAGTAAAGAAGGCAATACACAACACAACACTTCTCTCCAAAGAGAAACATCCCTTATGTTGTCTTACTTTTGACTTCCAGAAAATGGAATTATCCATTTTGTTAAGAGTTGTACGTACTATCATATTTCAGATTAAAGTTAAAGTTCAAGAGGGTTGGTAATGATGGTTTTAAGTGGTTATTATTAATAAAAATTCCAATTTAAAATCATTATGTTAATACAGTTTTAAATTTTATTAAATAAATATTAATGACTATTAAAATCCATAACTTACCGATCACTTACTACAAGAAACAACTGCAGAGAATTTTGACTTCAACTTCAAAACAGATCAATAATTCTTTTTCTGGAAAATTATATCCTTTTCTAACAAACGTGCGGAATTTTATCTTTGAAGTTTATAAAAATGCATCAACTTGTTCAACCTACTGCCCAAGGAAAAGCTGCAAATACTCAGTACTGAACTCGACCTAGTCGATAAGACATTTAAAGCTATTTTGTAATTTTCCTTTGGTCTAGTCAAGAAGGCTGCTATTCTATTTTAATTTGTATGTGCCTTGAACTTAAAAAAGGCTGCTTAAGTTGACTATAGATATAAGATTTAGTTATCTAATGGACAAATTAAAATTAATATATGTTCGACATCTTTAGGCAGTGACGGAGTCAGAAATTTAAGATAGGAGGGTCCATATATATATATATGTTAATTATAAATAAAAAAATATTTATTTTTTAAATTTGGGAGGTCCAGTGCACTACCAAGCCCCATGTAGCTCCGTCGGTGTCTCTCGGTATCCGTTCTAAGTTGTAAAATCTTTTTGATACATTGTATTTCTACAGCAAATTCGTGTTTTGTAGTTTTTTCGTAGTTGGAAGATTACAAATTTGAGTTACAAAAATAATCTTTTTGTAAAATATAAAGAAAAAATTGCGTATAATTAATAACTAAACCTTAAATCGAAAGAGTTTTTGCTATTTTGACCATCCCTTATTACTAGATGATTTTTAAAGACTTCACTCATATTAATATTACTTTCACCTAACCATATTTAGTTTTAAAATCATGACAGGATTTAATTTATTAACGCTGATGTGATCACAATCAACCTCTTCATTGATAATCACATTCTATTAAAAGAAATATTAACTTATAATCACGTGTAGCTAACACAACCCACTCATGGATTGATCTGCAGACTGCTAAAATTTGTATATGTTAATTGCTGAGTCACAGAATCTTATCTGTTGCCTTTCTGATATGAAAAGGAAATAGCAACTTGGTTGGATAAAGCAGAGGCTGAACTATTATACTTGATCAGAGTGCTATTTCAGTCGGCCAATTCCTCATGGTCCAAAACACAGAAATAAATGTACCCCTTCTTATTTAAAATAAAAGTTATTTTAGAGAGATTTTAATTATTCAAAATAAGTGTCGTTCACGATTTTTCATGTATATTTATAATTTTATTTTCAAAATTATCCTTTAATTTCTCACACATCCTAATTATACAGATTATATTTTCAAGGCAATTCAACATGCAATTAATAAGGGTATATCAAACATTTCATTAACTTTCTTAATAAGTATGCATTTCTCTAAAACGACTTTTATTTTGAACAGGCGAGAGCAGAAAACAAGAAGTTTCGCTGCAGCTTCCTAATCACGCACGTTTGTTATCTTGATAAATAAATTAAGTCCACTTACGTGGTGAGGTTGCAAATCAAAAACTTTGTCAAAATTCTATGACGAAGAACTCAACTCACCACTTTGTCGTTTAACGAAACGTTTTAGTAAGACTCAAACATTGCGGTGCACCGCACGTGTTTGGGGTCTGGTATGCTTTTCGACATGGAAATTTCTATGGTCAGAGTCAAATTTGACCGAGAACTGTCAGCTTCAATTTTACTTTTTTTTCCCTTGTCCTTTACGTGTCCACATTATCTTGAAGACTCTGCCAATTTTTTCAAAACGTCAAAATTGAAAAGTAACATTGCCCGATTAAGACACGATTAATTTTAAAGTATTTTTAATTAAGTACTCAAATTTTTAAAATTTGTAATTAAATGATCAATTTTTTAAATTATAACACGACCAAGTGCTAATTATTAATTTTAGAGGGGCTGAATCACAAGCTGAAGCTCTAGCTACCCTAACTGGATTAGATAGACTACACCTCCGATCTCTTACTTTGGGATCACTATTAACACTAAAAGGCCCTCACTTTCAAATTTCAAGGAAGATTTCTTTCATTAGTCCTAACCAATCTTTGCAATTACTAGACATCTCCTCTATGGTTACCAAAGGAGATGATAAGGGCCACAAATAGAATACTAAACAGATTCATATGGCTCGGCAAAACTGAGGGAAGCGCTTCCGTGGGAGGTGGCTTGCAAATTGGAAAAGGGAGGGGTCTTGAGGATCTTATATCTGAAAATCTTCAATCAGGTTTAAGTGCTCAAAAGGGTGTGGAGGGCCCCCCCATCTCCCACCTTTTCTTTGCCGATGACCTCGTGCTTTTTGTTGAAGCTGAGGAGCGGCAGCTGTAGGTTATCCGGATCACCTTGGCGACTTTCTGCAATGCCTCGGGTCAGAAAGTTAGCACAACTAAATCTTGGATTTTTTTCTCCAAGAACGTCTCTCGGGACACGGCGAGGAGTCTCAGTAATGGGCTTCAGGTGGCCAGCACGACTAACTTGGGCCGCTACTTAAGAGTTCCTTTGCTTCACGAGCGTACTACCAGGCACACCTATCAGCATATCTTGGATAATGTCCAGAAGCGGCTTACGGGATGGAGCACCAGGACGTTGTCCCTTGCAGGCCGGGTCACCCTCACCTAGGTTGTCCTATCAGCTATGCCCACCTATACTATGCAAACGGTGCGTCTCCCCCGAAAGTTATGCGACGATTTAGAAAAGCTTATGCGTAATTTTATCTGGGGGTCCTCATTTGACCTTCGCAAGACGCATCTGGTCAATTGGGAGACTGTGTGTCAGCCCAAGGCCGCAGGCGGGCTGGGCATCAAGCGTATTCGGGCTATGAACGACGCTTTCCTGGCTAAGTTGGGATGGGGGCTGCTCACTCAACCCACAGCCCTTTGGGTTTAAGTTTTACGAGCCAAATATCGTTTCGCACCGATGCCTGTACCCCTCACGATTTCCAGGGTCGGGGCTTCCACCGTCTGGAAAGGGATTTCAGCCTCCTGGGATTGGGTCCGACAGGGGCTCCGATGGACCGTGGGCAACGAGAGGCGAGTGTTTTTTTGGTTGGATAACTGGCTGGGAGATTGAGGGCCTCTTCTTCACGTGGCCTCCGTGCCAGTACCAGACCATCTTCGTTTAGCTACTGTAGCTGACTTTACGAATGATTCCGACGATTGGCTTGGTAGGAGTTCCAGCAATACCTTCCGGCCACAGTTTGTATGGAACTAGCGCAGTTCTATCCTAGCGTCGGACACTTGGGCAAGGACATCCCGCGGTGGGGGCCTACGGCCCACGGGAGGTTCACGTTCGCATCGGCTTACGACTTGATCGTGGGTCACCCCACGGGCCACAGGCACCCGCTGTGACGCATTATCTGGAAATGGGCCGGCCCGCAACGCATCAGGTCTTTTCTTTGGCTTGTGGCTAATCAAAAACTCCCGACCAATCACCAGCGAGTGGCTCGCTATATGGCCCTAGACAGTTGCTGCCAGTTCTGTGGCCAGGAGGAGACTACGATCCACGTGATGTGGGACTGCTCGCGGGTGTGCGCTATCTGGTGCCACTTTCCTCCAGAAGTGGTCGGCCCAGTTTTCTTTCAGCAGGATGAGGAGCAGTGGTTGATTTCTAACCTTACTTCGCAGCAGCAGGTCCAACAGTCAGCATGATCCACGATTTATAGGGTCACGTGCTGGCTCCTGTGGACTTGGCATAATAGTAGCCTGTTTGAGCCGGGCTTTGCTTGGCCTGTCGCGAGCCACCGGAGCATCATGGACTATGTCGGATGGATCGCTCGGGCTACGGTTATGGAAGCCCGTGTGTATCCCATGCCGAGCCTGCCAGTAGGGTCTTTCGTGTGGTGGACAAAGCTTGTCGTCGGGTGGGTGAAGGTCAATTCGGATGACACGGTGCACTCTTGTTCCCGGACGATTTCTGCTGGGGGCTTATTCGTGACTGGCATGGGGAATGGAAAGGGGGGTTTTAGCACCACTTCGAGGGGGTTTCCCAGTTGTCAGCGGAGTTATGGGGGTGTTCTCGGGCCTCACTTTGGCTTGGGATCTAGGATTTCACCGTGTGGTGATTAAAGTCGACTTTCTCGAGGTCATTAATCTTCTCTCTGCTCCACCCATTTTTCTAACCGATATTTCCTTTTTGGTGACAGGTATCCAGCAGTTGCTGCAGTGGGAGTGGTCGTGTCAACTCCAGCATATTTTTTGGGAAGGGAATCAATATGCAGACAGTCTAGCTCGTCTAGCGCGCCGCTTACGACCTGGCCTGCTTATCCTTCAAGAGCCCCCTTTGGGCCTACAAGAGCTCCTTCACCATGATGCGCACGACGCAGTGTACCCTAAGGCTTTAATGTAGTTTTATAGTTTTCTTTTTCCTCTTGTAACCAAAAAGGGTGTGGAGGCTAGCAACAGACAAAGACTCACTTTGGGTGAAATGAGTGCCCTCATACTATGGGAAGCAAGGTAACTTACAGGATTGGAAAGACAAACTAGACTCTAACTTGGACCGTGAGGTAAATAATGCTATTCAAGGATAAATATAGGAAGGAGTTCCAATGCAAAATTGGGAATGGATCCACTATTGGAAGTTGTCATAAGGCAATTTTCTCAAGTGATCTAAAAATTAAGGATTGAGGCTAATAACTTCTCATTCAGATACAACTACTCAAATAGGATATTAATAGGAAAATTATTAATATAGAAAATTTTCATCCGTTAATTAATTACATATTCATATTTGATGGACTTATCAGATTAAAAAAAACGCACAAATAAAATTGATACTCTCTTTGTCCTAATATATACGTTTAAGAAAAACTTACACATCTACCAGAAAAGAGCATATAATATATGTAGTTTGGGATCACCAAAGTGACCAAGCTAGAATGATGAAAATATCATACATAAAATAGTCATTTATTTGTGATACTCATAAAATGCCAATTAGGAAAATTGATGAATAAATGAAGTTCATTGATTATTAGAACTTTAGAATTTGCCTAAAGGAAAATCATTTATTCTATGATCAG
Source organism: Erythroxylum shatona (assembly GCA_027568895.1). Classification (NCBI taxonomy): domain Eukaryota; kingdom Viridiplantae; phylum Streptophyta; class Magnoliopsida; order Malpighiales; family Erythroxylaceae; genus Erythroxylum; species Erythroxylum shatona. The sequence continues at coordinate 26,588,211 of JAOSBK010000001.1, read as the reverse complement.
TGAGCAAGATTGAAGAAATTAAATTTTTTAAGTCAAATATATTTTGTTTATCCGAAGATGATATATGTGTTTGGTTAAGAATTTTAATTTCTTGATAATAATGAAAAGTGACATTTATTTATGATTGTGTGATGTAGTATATACCCAAAGGCGTTCGATAATATATTCCGATGTTTGATCTGAATCTATAATAGAATTAATTACGAGTATCTATGATTTATTTGGAGCAATTTCACTTCATTCACAAGCTTCTTATATTACTGTATTTAATGGTTTGAACTTATCTGAATGGAATGAACAAGTCAATTTCCACTTAGGTGTGTTGGATCTTGACTTAGCACTTTTGGAAGAACAACTAATTGCTATTACTGATTTAAGCAGTGAGGAAGAGAAGTCCAAATATAAAGCTTGGATATGGTCTAACATATTGAGCCTTATGTTTATGCGAATGACTATAGTGAATAACATTAAGATTACTATTCCATAAATAGAAAATGCAAAGGAATACCTCAAGTTTGTGGAAGAACGCTTTCATATGGCTATAGATGGCTCCTTTCTGGTTCAATTTATTCTAAACTCACTACCTCCTGAATATGATGCTCTTTAAATTAAATATAACACTATTAAGGACAAGGGGGATATTAATGAATTGACTGCCAGGCTTATTTGAGAGGAAAATAGACTAAAGAATATGGGAAGTTATTCAGTCAACCTAACATTTCAAGAAGCTAATAAAGCACCAAAGGTAAAAGCCAAAAGTTTTAAGAAAAAGAAAAGGCCTGCTAAAGCACCTCAGATTGAAAAGAAGGAACAAAATGATGATAGGTGTCGGTCATGTAAGAAAGAAGGACACTATCAAAAAGATTGTATTAAATGTAAGGCATGGTTCAAAAAGAAAGATATATCTAAGTTTTTGTATGTTTCGAATCTAATTTAATTGCTAATCCTCATAATACTTGGTGGTTTGATTCTGGAGCTACTATTCACATATCCAATCCAATGCAGGATTCTTTACGATCGAAACTATAAGCCAAACTGAGAATTTTCTGTATATGGGAAATTGTAACAAGACTTGAATTAAAGGCATGGGAACTTATCCTTTAGTCTTGATACTGGTTATTATTTAGACCTATTAAAGACTCTTTATGTATCTTCAATTTTTAGGAACCTTATTTCTATTTCAAAGTTGGATGATTGCGGTATTGATCTTACTATTGGACGTGGTTGTTTCAATTTATATAAGAATTATAAACTTATTGATTCTAGTAGTCTTGTTGATGGTTGAAATAAATTGAAACTTGATAATTAATTTTCTGAATCATTACTTTCTGTACATCAAAATATTGGAATTAAGAGTAATATGCTTAATGAAAGTTCAACTTTTTGTGGCATAAACGTTTGAGTCATGTATCCAAAGAAAGATTATAAAGATTAGTAAAGAATGAGATTCTGCATAATCTAGATTTTACTGATCTTGGTTTATGTATGGATTACATTAAAGGAAAACAAACCAAACATAACAAGAAAGGAGTCACAAGAAGCACCCAGTTTCTTGAAATTGTGCACACTAATGTATGTGGACCTTTTGATACTTCATCTTTTGGTGGAAAAAAGTATTTTATCACCTTTATTGATGATTTTTCACATTATGCATATGTCTATTGCTTAAAGAAAAATCTCAACCAGTGAATACTTTAGAAATATCCATTAATGAGGTCGAAAGATAACTAGAAAAGAAAGTGAAAATTGTAAGGTCTGATAGAGGTGCTAAATATTATGAAAAATATGATGAAACAGGACAATGTCCAGGTCCATTTGCTAAACTTCTTAAAAGACATGACATATGTGCACAATACATTATATTGTCCACACCTCAATAAAATGGTATGTCATAAAGGCGTAATAGAACGTTGATGGATATGGTTAAGAGATGATACGTAATTCATCATTACCCAAATCCTTGTGGATGTATGCACTAAAAACAGCCAGGTACCTGCTGAATAGAGTTCCTAGTAAAGCAGTTCACAAAACTCCTTTTGAGTTATAGACAAATAGGAAACCTAGTTTAAGACACCTACATGTCTGGGGTTGCTCAATAGAAACAAGAGTTTGTAATCCACATGAAAGAAAGTTCAATTCTTGAACTATTAGTGGTTACTTTATTGGTTATTCAGAGAAATATAAAGGGTATATATTTTATTGTCCAAACTATAGTCCAAGAATAGTGAAAATTGGTAATGAAAATTTTATTAAAAATGATGACGTTAGTGGGAGTGAAGAACAACGAATTGTGGACATAAAGGAAGTAAAGATAAATGTTCCTTTATCTATAAGTGTTCCTTCGTCCATTGTTGTTCCAATTGTTGAAGAAAGTATTGACCATAATGAACGACATTTGAATGATGAAATATCTTGAAGAAACTAACTCACATAGATTTGAAGTAAATAAGTCACAAGAAATACCTTTGAGAAGATTTCAAAATATGAGGAAATCAACTATTTTAAGTGACTATGAAGTTTATTTGCAAGAATCAGATCTTGATATTGGAATTAATAAAGATCCAGTTTCATTTTCATAAGCCATAGAATGTGTTGAGTAAGAAAAATGGGTTGATGCTATGAAGGAAGAGTTAAAATTCATAAATGATAATAAAGTCTAGGATATCATTGAATTGCCAGAAGGTTCCAAACGAGTTGGGTGTAAATGGGTTTTTAAGACCAAACTTAACTTGAATGACAATTTCAAACGATCTAATGCTAGAATTGATGTTATCTAATTTGGGGAATTAACAGGAAGAGTCCGAGTGCCTATGGAATTGATGGGATTGATGTTAGGAGAATTTGTTAATGAATACACAGTAACGATAATTGATATAAAACTCCTTCAATTGATGGCTATAAACATAATGTTTTTGGTTTATTCTGCTAAGGAGATAATATTTTAAAGCTTATTGATGCATCTAACCTTGTTAGAAATGATGATACTCTATTTCATATATCTAATAAAGTTGTGAATGAAGTTAACCTATAAAACACTGTTTAATTTATTATTACCAATGATTTTGCTTATCAAGCAGCTAGGAAAAGATTGTAGAGTAGGTATAACTCTTTTTAATTAGATTCTTTGTGTGTGTATATTGCATTAACCTGATGTTGAAAAATATAAGAGATATTAGATACTGTCTTATCGTTAATGAAACTGGGCAGAAAATATAAAAAAGGGTATTAAGTTGATTTATAATTATGTATGGGTCTTGAATTTGATGAAAATGAATTTCACCAACGGTAAGAATTTGTATAATCTTGTTATTACAATATTTGCAATTAATTTTTTTATCACTTTAGTGTTTTGTTTTGAAGGAGAAGTTGAGAAAAATATTTACAAGTGATAAGTGAGTCACATCTCAATATATCAGGTTAAATGTTGGAATGAAATTTCTAAAATTATACTTGAAGATTATGAATTTTAGTTTAAATGTCAATTTTTAATCCAAGTTTGAGTCTTTGGTGAGAGTACATCAGCTAGCTGATAGTGATGAGAAGACAATAATGTGTTATTCTTTTTATTTGATATTTTGATATAATTATTCTTTATTATATGATAAAATTATAATATTTTAAGTACTTTATATTATTCTTAGTTTTATATTTATATGATAATTAAACGACCTTCTTTTATATTATTTATATTTATTATTTATATGTGAAATATGTGAACAATAATATTAATATAATTAAATAGATAATTGTTATTTCAAATTTCTATTATCATAATTCTTGGAGACTTGGTTCATGTCAAATTATAAATTATACAGTATAATATATTGAAAGACTATTTTGTATTTTTTTAAAAAATTATAGACTATTTATAATTTAAAAATTATTCAAAGCGGTATTCGGTAATGACTGTTATTGATACAGTATCGTATCAAAACTAGATTTGGTATCAATATTGACATGATATTTATAATATTGATTGAAAGTCGCATATTATTCTAAAAAATGATAGAGAAGACACCTTAAATTGATAAATATTAATTTAATTAAAATTTTAAACTAATAATTTAATAAATTATTTATTAAAAATAGAATATATTGTATTCAATGATTTATTTAATATAAAATAATAATCACAAATTTACTAATATATAAAAATTATTTTTTTCACCTATAGCTATCAAAACCATCTAAACAAGTCCAACTCACGTGAAACTTAAAAGTAATTGGCAATGATGAAAAATTGAACCGAATCGGTCAGTTTGACTTAGTTAAGTACGAATCATACTGATTTCTTGTTCAATTTTTACTTGTGATCATTGTTAATAATAGGCCGATTTTTGAACTATGAATGTGAATCGTGAACCATGAACGGTCTTACTAAGAAGAAAAGGAAGAGCGAGAGTAGACGCTCAGACCAGCCACTCTATCTGAGGTTTAAATGTTTGATGTAAGAGGATTTGATGGAAACGAATATGAAAAACCTTGTCTCACATAAAATAAAGACAGAGAAAATCAAAGCCAAAATAAAGATGAATGAACAAAAGGAAGAATTTAAAATTGAACAAACCTTATAAGGGAAAGAAGAAGCATTTACTTGTATGCATGATGAAAAAGGAAACAAAACAAAAGAGAGAGAGATAGAGAGAGAGAGCCACCAACTCACATCACCAAAGGCATTGAGTTCTTCTTCTACCTTTTTCTATGTAGGTAGGTATTATCTCTGACTTAAACCCCCAAAATCAAAATAAACCGACATTTAATCATAAGAATAGAAAAATGAAGCTAAATAATAAAAATAGAAAAAGAAAAAAATCAAGAAGCAAAGAGATGATAATAACTACTGTCTACAATGTACAATCGTTCTTAAATGTTGTTATTGAAAGTTGGGGTAATGTCTTTGCTTATGGGAGTAATGACTGAGGATTTGACCAGTGATTTTCTTTCAAAAAGACTAGAAAATAGTACTCTTAACTACTAACTTGGTGAAAAAAATGAATGATTAAAAAATAAATAAATAAATTATGCGGACCAATTATATATATATTAAAAAGAATTTATTTTACAAAAATTGATAAATAAGTTATAGACACATTTTAAATTTTATATATCAAACTGAGACTTTTAGGAATATTAAATTATAAAGAAATCGTTTACTTCTTTTTAAAAATAATCTTTACATTTTATGTTCAGGGTCCTAATATTAAAAAAGACAAACATTCAAATTTAATAAATAAATTTATTTTTAACAATAAGAGTTATTATTTATTAAAATAAATTAAACTAAACTGAAAAGTTGATTAATTCAAAATTTATACTTCTTATTTATTATATACGAGTTTTATAGTAGTTTAATATCGATTTAAATTTTAAATATTTTCTTTGACTAACTCGATATTCAATTTGATTTTTGAAACGTTGGCAATTTGTGCTTAATTTTCTAATTAACCTAACTAATTTGAACGGCTAATTTGAAAATTCGGAATTTGCCATTAAGTCAATAGAGTAGGCAGTATTTTAGGCATTTGAGGATTCTATTTTAAGAAATTATGATTAAGACATTTTTACAGTATACTATTATTGAAAATTCATTTTGATTAATGCTAAGACTTATGATTTGTAAATATTCGATACAATATTGCACATATGCTTACTTCTAAAAGCATCCATCAACTTTTGATATCTTTATTCACGTTGCTAAGCAATGAATTTAAAGAGAAAACAAGAATAAATATACTTAAAAATATGATTAAAGGAATATGATAGCAAATTATCAACGACTTCATCAATGATTTAAAATTAATTATTCAAATGTAGTACAATTTTGAGCAATGTTTTAAAAGCTGAATTAGAAGTTAAACCAGCAAGACAAGATCTAAAAGGTTTATCTGGTATTAGACCGTCATAAAATTGACTAAAGATTGAATAAAATTAGAGAATTTGAAATATGATTAAAAAATATTATTCTTATTCATATGATAATATGAAATTTAATTACAAAAAGATTATTAAATGAAAATTAATTAATTAATTTTGTTAATTAATAAAATTTGACTGATTAATTCATAAATTAATCACTTTTTAACAATAAACATTATTAAAATAAATCAAACTAAAAAATCGAACGAATTAAAGTTTTTATAGTTAAATTATTCGAGCCGATCCAGCTTTTTAATTGAGAATATAGATAATATGAGAAATGTCATTTGGTAAATTTTAAATATTATATCATCGTCTTCTGGAAATAAGAAATATTAACCCTACCTTAGATATGAATGATGGTAACAGGAGTTTCCTCATCGTCTATTCGCATTTGAAGGCATGAGCAGTCATATCAGAAAATAACTAAACATATGTTTAGGATTAATATCTTAGATGGATCCAATTTAAAGCCAATTTCAATCCAAGAAAAAAGAAGAGGCAAAGTGAAATAGGTCACCACGCGACTCACCTTCCTTGAAGCCACTTGGAGAAGGTGAATGTCAATCAAGAAATGGCAGGGCCACTTCTTCAAATATTTGTCTGCTCTTTCCAATTTATGTTAATGGACCATTGACTTTTTAGGAAAAGACTTATCCACGTAGAAAATATCCATGTATGTGTGTCTAGGGACATTGCATCGAGACTTTAATAAAAAGAAGCCTTTATTAAAGTCTTTATTGAGACAGTCATGAAATTCATTTATCGATATAAATAAGGAGTTTTGTACTACTTCTTTCTATTTAAAATAAGTGTCATTTTAGAGAGATGCACATTTATTAAGAAAGTTAGTGAAATGTTTAATATACCCTTATTAATTACATGTTGAATTACCTTGAAAATGTAATCTGTATAATTAGGATATGAGATAAATTAAAGAGTAATTTTGGAAATAAAATTATAAATATGCATGAAAAATCGTGAACGACACTTATTTTGAATAATTAAAATCTCTCTAAAGTGACACTTATTTTGAATAGGAGGGAGTATTATTTGTAGGGATGGTAATGGACTACTCTATGAGTCAACCTTGGTCACTTTTTTTAATTATTTTTAATAATAAAAATATATAACAATATATTTTTTAATTAGGTTCGAGTTTGAACTGTTCAAGCTCAATCCTACCTGAAACTCAACTCTTCTAAGTAAAACAATTTTGTTTTGCTTAGAATATTTGAATTACGAATCAGTCTAAGCCTAGGCCTGGCTCAATTTTTTATTTAACAATTTTATTTTTTAATTAAATTTTAAAATAGTTTAATCATATTTTAAATTCTTCAATTTGTTTAACCTTTATTGCATACCAATTTTTAAAACAATATAATACAAATTGAACCTTTTAAACCGTAAATATTTTATTTTATCGATTTAATTTCAAGCTCGGTTTTTAAAATAATAATAATAATTAAATTTTTAATACACACTTAAAAATAAAATACTATAATTGTAAATTTCACCCATATAATAGTATTTAAAGATTTGTGCAATAACGTCAGCCAAAGTACTGAAAACCCAACATTATCAGCACATTAGTTTAACCAATTTAGATCACCAAGTCTTGATGAACATAAGGTCACCTTGTCAGGGTCAATCAAGCCTCGTCATTAAACACTAATAGCAATAAAATAGCTACTACCAAACCAAAAATAAGTTTATTAGAGTGGAATTAATTAAAATTTTAAAAGTCGAAAGTAAAAAGTCAACCAGATTTAATCCAATCGTCTCGAGCCAGTTTTGGAAAAAACATTATACTATATGAAACGATGTCAGAGCCTCGGGCTCCTCCCGACACTTGGGAGCTTATGATTTTATGTTCTATTTGACTTCCTGATGGAGGTTATTTTCACTCTTCCCTCGTGATACTATTTAGTTTTATCACTCAATGTTTTAAAAACTAAATCGAAAATTAAATCAATAAGATAAGAGGTTCAAAATTTAAAAGTTTCAATTGGTATTAGACGCTCATAAAATTAGTTAAAGATTAAATAAATTAAAAAATAAAAAATAAGATTGAAAAAGATTATTATTAATTTAAAGTTTAATTGAAAAGAGAGTCTGTTAAATAAAATTAATTAGATTATTTTGATTTATAAAAACCTACTAATTTATAAAAATTGGCCTATTAATTAACAAATTGATTGATTTTTAACAACTGAAATTATTGAAGTAAATCGAATCGAAAAATTAACTCATTCAAGATTTTTATATTTAAACTACTCGAACCGATTCGGTTTTAATCATAGTTGTTAATATTTTATTGATTTGATTAACGAAATCATTTTTGTTCATATATATATAGGTGTTCACGTGAATTAATTGTCAACTAATCATTCACGTGGACTAAAACACCCAATTCATAACCTTTTTCTCACGTAGGATTGGGTGTGGATAATTAATTTTTCACGTGAAGGCTTATATATTATAAAAATGATAATTCGTCAGCCAAATTGGCAAAATATTGACTGAATTAATGTTTTGAACTGAGTTGTTAAAATTATGAAACGCTGATCAATTAAAGAAAAATTTTAAAAATTTCAACACTTAATTAAAAAACTCAAAAGTTGAGCAATTTGGAATCTATTATCCTTTTATAATATTAGATTTGACAAATCTTTTTTTTTTTACAAAGGAAAGTTACAATTCTAATGAAACGCTCTAGGGTACATAGCGCTTTGCGCATCACGGCGGAGGATCTCTTGAATTTCAAAAGGGGGCTCGTGAAGGATAGAGAGACCCAGGCTTCCCATCCCGGCGAGTCAAGCAAGGTTGTCCGCATATTGGTTGCCTTCCCTGAAAACATTAATATCAACCTAAGGAATAGGAATGACTTCCATTTTAGGAAAATAATAAAACTCAAGCTTCACCTACACTTGCCACAGCCAGTTTTCTCATATTTTATTCACGGGGTCCATGTAGAATGGAAATGAATAAATATAGTATTAGCTTAATACTTAATTATGAGTTTCAATGAAAATAAATTTAAAGTAAATATTATATTTCCAAAGCATTTTGTTAAGATTGGGCCAAATCAATTAAAACGATCATCCTTTTTAGTTAATGAACTGAAAATTGTATCTTTTAAAAATTAATTATACTAAAAAATATATCATTTTGAACAAATTAATTAAAATTAGTTCATGCCATTTGGACTAAGTCTGGTCGAATTTAAAGTCCAAGCCCCTGTTTGTTTCAACTTTTGGAAGCTCCAAAAACACTTTTTTCTATCACAAAAATTATTTTAAGGAAAAAGTGAGTGTTTAACTGAAAATTTCAAAAGTGCTTTTGAGGTAGAAATAGCTTTTTTAAAAGCCCAAATACAGCTTTTTTAAAAACTAAAATTTGGAGATTTTCAGAAAAGCTCAAAAAACAGCTTATTCGGGTAGACGTTTTTCCGTCACATACGTATATATCCAAAGTTTGGTTACTGTTCTGTTTCTTTTCTTTTGTTTCGTTTATACGAAAAACTCATCTTCTCCAACAAACAGCAAAAACTCATCTTCTCGAGATCAACTCGCAGGTGTTTTTTTTTTTAATTTTTGAATGCTAGTTCTGGTATGCTAGGTACCAACGCAGACTCTTATTTTGATCTTTTATCATGTCTTCTTCCACCTTCGTTCCACACTCTGCACATTTCATCATCAACAAGGTGGTTACTTTCTCTGAATCCAGCGTTTCCACATCTTTCTGTTCTTCAGACTTGAGAGTTTGACCCTTTTTTGGTTCTCTACCCTTCTTTTTTTCTTCTTCTTCTTTTTATGTTGGGTTCTGTTAGTTTTTTTCTCAAATTATTTATTTTTCTTGTATGTCGTCCTTCTCACTCTCTTTTCTATGCAAGGATCTGGGTCGGTCTGCTTTCACTTCACCGTCGTTGCCATTCCCTGTTCCCAAATGCAAGAAATCAATTTTCAGGAAAGTTGTTTCTATCATGGCTCCGTAGCAATCAGAGCCCAAGCCTGCTAACACTGGTTCTGTAAGTTTCTATTATGCTTATGGCTTCAAATGTTTCCGATTTGCTAAAATAGAGGCGCTTTCCTTTTGATAAAGTTTACTTTTGATAAAATTGAGATTCAGATTTTAAAAAATATATATCTCTATGGATTTCCAGTAAAGTAAGCTATGGCGTGAATTGCTTTGTTTCGATTCTGTTGACAACGAGTCGAATGTTAGCTCTTCACATGAAGCAGTAAGCTGGTCGTATGTGTTATAATTATTTGAATGTTGTTATATGCACAGTTGTTAACAACACCTTTTCCC
>JAOSBK010000001.1:26566641-26577881 GCA_027568895.1 Erythroxylum shatona | reverse complement strand
AATAAAGTTTTACAAATCTTTAATGGCATTCCAAGCCACATTACATCATCATCTCAAAATCTCAAATTACAAAAGGTTCTTGAACAAACAAACTTGAAATGTGACTAAACCACCAACCTCAATGGAGCTGCACCCTGGCACAGCCTTAATGTCCGTCTCGTTCATCTGTTTCCTCACGTGGCTCATCATCTCCCATTGTGAAGCTGAAGCATAAATGTTTCCAACAATTATATAATTTTCTGTAATACTTTACCTTTGCTTCCTCCATTCTAGTATACTCCTCCACTGCATTCCCTCCAAGACCATGAATGGCAAATGCGTTGATCATTGAGCTCCAAGCTTTACTATCTTTGACCGACATTTCATCAAAAACTTCTTTTGCTTTTTCAATACAACTACACTTGGAATACATGTTAACCAATGATTTACTAAGCTCCATATCCATATTGATCATCCTTCTCTTGATAAATGCATGAATCCGCCTCCCTATATCCAGCGCCCCAGCAGCAATACACGCAGAAATCACACTAACAAGTGAAACTTCATCCGGTTCAACACCTACCTTCTGCATTTCTCTAACCTAAAGCCTCATTGACCATTCCCACTCTCACATATCCACTTATCATGGCACTCCAAGAAACCAAATTCCTGTCAGTAATTTCTTCAAACACCTTCTTAGCATGCTCTATCTCCCCACATTTGTAAGGATACGTGAGTGGATTTGGCGAAGAACGCGAGCGCTGGGGCATCTTTTGACCAGAGAAACAATCTCCTTCTCTATTTCCAGGTCTTCGTCTTCGAAAACCTAAATTCGATAGCCAGCCATGGCAAACATGCATACCCAATCATGCGGTCTACCAAGACATAAACTACCTTCACAAAATCGAAGCATAATCAAAGAACTCGTAAATTATAAACAATCAAAAGCAAGAACTCATAATAACATAAAAGAATAAATCCTAAAATATATATATAATAAAGTACAAATGTTAATGAAGTGGAACCTGTTTGTTAAAGCACGCCAACGCAGATCGCAGAGTAGAGGCAGAGAGAAGAGATAATGGACTGGATTGTAAAGCAGAGGCATAGAGAAGAGAGAGATTGAATTTTGGTTTCCAGAGAGTTTTTAAGCGTCAGACGTGATAAACATAAACGTTAGAAATTATAAACCTAAATTTTATCTGAAAAAGTTAAAATGATAGACTTTTTAAAAAAGTTCCAAATTTGAATTTTTTTTAAAGTTGTATTTAAAAAGAACCCAACAATCTTAAAATGGAGAGAAGTATTTTATTAAGGAGCAATGTATCAAAGACCTTTTGGTATCAGACTATAAATTGTAGTTTCTATGTTTTTAACAACATTAGAAATTAAAATATGACCTTAAAAGAAACTCAAAAGGAAGAAGACTAGATATAAGCTATTTTAGAATTTTCAAGTATATTGCCTATGTCCACGTACCAGATGAGGACAAAAAATGAGTTTGATGAAAAAGGAGAAAATTCCACTTTTATTAGCATTATTGGTCATTCAAAAGCCCACAAGTTGTGTATTCCCCGTAAGCGATAATTTCGAATGATTCGTCTAGGATAAAAACTAAATTACCTCCACACTCTGTTTTGAAAATTGGACCAGATCGGTCGGTTCAATCGGTTCGACCAATAATCGGTCGATTATCTGGTTCGGTTCACCCTTAAAAATTAGTTTTCAATTGAACCTGTGAGAACCGGTCAATTGACCGATCAGACCGGTCCGACCACTGGTTCAATAAAATTTTATTTTTTTTGTTTTTTTTTGTTTTTTTTAATATTATTAATATTATATATAATTAAATATAATTATTACATAATTATGACGTCACACCGGTTCGACCAGTGGTTGAACTGATTGAATCAGTCAAACCGGTGATTAGTAAGGCCTCCTGTTCAATGACCGATCCGGGTTTCAAAACACTGCCTCCACAGATACGATTGTTGTAACTAGTGTGAAGATACCATATGTTCTTGCTTTTTTTTTTTTCTTTCCTTATATGACAAAGCATTGATATAATCTTCATTTTCTACAAAATTCGAAATTTGTACTTTCTCTTTGTTGTTAGGCTAATATTGAAAATGGTAATGATTAAATTTATGATATTTATAGCACTTTATCTTTGATTTATTGAATGGATGATCCCATCTCTTGCTTCTCTGAAACCAATTATACCCGGATTTACATTACTGTGTCAATGCATCTATGTTACTTGATTCTTCAACTAAGTAGATAATATACTCGGATCTTGCTGTAAAAGAAAATAATGTAAATGCAATATCACTCACCTTCTCACTATGAAATCACATGTTGCATAATAATTCTCACATCCTTGCATAATAATTGGTAACAAACTCTCCATTATTCATCTATAAATTCTTTAAATCCCTTATTGATTCTTAAAGTTATGCATGCTTTACTTTAGAAGAAGAGCCATACTAGTATTTTGTTTAGTTGAATCCTAAATATCATTAGGAGCTTGTTTGTTGAGCATAGTCCATGGCAGTTTAATCAATAGATTGGAATAAATGGTTTTTTTTTTTTAAATCTTAAGATCGTTTAACTTTAAAGTTTCTCTCTCTTTCTATTCAAAACTAATAGCCATAACTATTTAGAACGTAGGAAATCCTCCCAGTGATCATAATGACTCATTTTAGTAATATGCAAATGAAATAAAACGGAGAGACTTGCAATAGGTTGAGAGAGAAACATAAAAGATCATATTAAAAAAAAAAACATTTCTTTTTCTGTCTCCTACGGCTTTGAGCATCTTTATATATATATATATTGAAAATAAAAATATTGACAATACTAAGGCGGTTCGTTCGTGCAGGGGAATGGTAATAAGAATGAGAATGAATATAGTAAGGAATAAGAATGTAAATTATCATTATAATTATGATGGTTGGTTAAGAGGAAGGAATGATTACCATTACTATTGATAATGGTTGGTTTATAAAAATACTAAGAAATAAAAATTTATTATATTATATTATATTTTAATATAATTATTAATGAATGAATGAATTATATTGTAATTAATTATATTGCAACTAATTAATAATATTTTAATTACAATATTTTAATTAATGAATAATTATATTTTAATCAATAATATTTTAATTAATGAATAATTATATTTTAATTACTTATATTGTAATTAATTAATTACAATATTTTAATTAATGAATGAATTATGTTTTAATTAATTATATTGTAGTTAATTAATTATTAATAATATTGTAATTAATTATAATGTAATTAATTAAATAATTAATTACAATATTTTAATTAATCATTAATTATATTTTAATTAGTTATATTTTAATTAATTGTAACAAGCGCACCTTTACATAACAATGATACCCATTCTTCTAGATTAGGAGAAGAATGAGGTATTACCTAAAAATGAATAATCAAAATAATAATTCTATAATCATAGTTCCTTGCCAAACTCAATCTTTTATTCCATACCTATTCCCTTTTTTTTCATACCCACCAAACATCTCTCAATAGCAAAAGACGACAAAGACGAAGGATTAAAATTTTTGACAGCTAATTAATAGTATTATCTTGTTAACTCATCTCGGTTGTTGAGTTGTGCACCTCTCTAGTCTTCACGATTGTTGTAGAAAATCTGTTACTAAATAACAAGTGATAGGAAAACACTGATTTGGCCTTATAGCTAAATAACAGGACTCAGAAATTCAATTGATGATGGGCCAGTGCCACATTTTTGGAAGGTTTTAAATTGCATGAAGGATTCTACTACTAAACGAACAAAAAAGAAGTAATGGCGTCTGACAAAGAAAGAACAGGACAAGGAGACCAGAAAGAAAGAACAGGAAATTTGTGTACATTTTGCTTCCATAGCATATCATACACATTGATAGATGGATTGGCGTCTTTCCAAAGGCATCAAATTCGTTTGGTCTCTGATATACGAATATAAAGTATTGTCAGTGTCACACTCAACTCAATTATATTTTTGTAATTGCTTCTGTAGTTGCAACAGTAGTAAATGAAATTATTGGACGATTCTGAACAATTTCGACACTTTATTTAAATAGGCACAAGCATTGGGATGTGATTTATTAAAAATTAAAAAAGATTGCAAGAAAGTCTCGTAAAAAATCATAATTCTTGATTGAACATGATTTGATCTAAACCAGTCTCAGGAAATGTTGTACATGCAAGATAGAACCCAGTTGTAAATCATTATTGATCTTCTTATAATCACGTCATCCCATTCGTGTGAAATGTTAGATACATGCAAGTTATAACCAAATGAAAATCATCATTGATCTTCTTATGATCAAGCCATTCCGATCTGTTATTTCAAGCCTTCATTTGACAACCTTGTGAAATGTTGGATACTTTTAAAGACAATGTTTCCCCATTGTCACTGATGGAACTAATTATCATTTTCTTATCTGGCTAAAAGTTTTGCAAACTAACAACTCCAAGAAACCATGATGAGGGATGTCCATATACCAACCTGTAATAAGCTGCCAGGCGAGGTTGGACGATGAAATGGTGGTCCTGACTTTCTTCCATCGAGCTCAAAAAGTTCCCAATTAACGCATCCAGAGATTGATTATGTTGTCAAGGGAACACCATATTTTCTGTTTTTGATAATCAAACAAATTGAAAGCTCTGCAGCTATAGATTTCACCTCTTTCGGGATCATTAATTAGGTTCTTTATATTTATGTATTGTCACGTTATCAAGTGTTTTGATTTAGGTTCATCTCTATCAAAGAGAGAAAAATATGACTAAGTTGAAAGCGATGATAGTGTCTGCAAAGTAATCTGTGTGGTTGATATTAGTTTGGTGCTTAGTTCTGATTTTTCAGTCAAATAGGATTAGATTTTGTTCAGGATAAGGATTTGCTTATCAGACGTTGTCATTTTCTTAGGCACACTAGCAAAAGTATTTTGCATCAGCCATCATCTCAATTGCAATAAACTGGAAAGTGTCATTACGTATAGTTCCCACTGCGATGCAATGATGCGTAGACCTAGTCAGTGTCATTTGTGGCAAAATAAAGTTTGATAAGCATTTGTCTACTACCTTCAATTGCAGGATGGACCATTGAATGCATTTGATACTAATTGATGGAAATCCGTGCTGGGAGTTATTTTATTTTACATGTTCCTTTTAATACTTTTGCAGCTACTTTAAAACTTGTTTTTCAACTCTAAAAGTAGTAAGATCACCTAATGATATATTGTTCTCTATGCTTTCATTAAAAAAGGATATAGATGTACTTTTGTCATCTTCTCCTGATGTCATTTTCAATCACGAGCACCCTTCCCACTTTATCTCTTATATAATAAACTTGATCTAAGTCTCTTGTTTCTCTCTACCTAGCTCTCACCAACTTAAAATGTCATTTTCTTGATCTTTAGTATTTAATATTTGGTATAATTTCTCGTATGCTTTGCTTTTAGCTACTAAGATTGTCTTCTTCACCTCTTTCTTAGCCAATTTGTTCATTACATTGTATGTACGCTACGTAATATTTTGTTTAAACCTCTTTTTTAATGCATCAATGTAATTTTTAATTGCTTAAAAAAAGCACCAAAATTCTTTATATTTAATTACATTAAGATGAACTTTATTTGTAAATATGATTTTATATGGCAGTAAGGACCGAGGATTTGACCAATGATTTTCTTTCAAAAAGACTAGAAAATAACTAATAACTGCGTAGAAAAATGAATGGTTAAGAAAATAAATAAATAAATTATGTGAACCAATTATATATATATCAAAAAAATTATTGTACAAAAATCGATACAAAATTTATAGACACATTTTAAATTTTATTTACCAAAATAAGACTTTACATGTTATGATCGGGCTCTTAATATTAAAAAAGACACATTTTAAATTTTATTTACCAAAATAAGACTTTCATGTTATGATCGGGCTCTTAATATTAAAAAAGACAAATATTAAAATCTACTTATTAATTAATAAATAAATAAAATTTTAATAATAAGAGTTATTATTTATTAAAATAAATTAAACTGAACCAAAAATTAATTAATTCAAAATTTATACTTTTTATTTATTATATACTAATTTTATAATAGTTTAAAATCAGTTTAAATTTTCCATTCAATTTTTAAAACGTTGGCAATTCGTGCTTAATTTTCTAATTAACCTGGCTAATTTGAAAAGTCAGAATTTGCCATTAAGTCCATAGAGTCGGCAGTATTTTAGGTATTTGAGGATTATATTTTAAAAAATTATGATTAATACATTTTTATAATATACTATTATTGAAAATTCATTTTGATTAATGCTAAGACTTATTATTTATATCTATTCGAAAAAGTTCTGCAAAATATGTGAACCGTCTTTATTTTTTGTGATCATATTGCAATAATTAATTATACCAAACAATTCGATACAATAGTGCACATATGCTTATTTCTAAAAGCATCCGTCAACTTTTGATATCTTTATTCACGTTGCAAAGCAATGAATTTAAAGAGAAAACAAGAATAAATTTCCTTTAAAATATGATTAAAGAAATATGATAGCAAATTATCAATGATTTAAAATTAATCATTCAAATGTAATGCAATTTTGAGCAATGTTTTAAAAGCTGAAGTGGAAGTTAAACTAGTAAGATAAGATATTTGAGGTCTAAAAGGTTCATCCTGTATTAACTCATTATAAAATTGACTAAAGATTGAATAAAATTATAGAATATGAAATTTAATTAAACAGAAATTAATTTTAGTTTATAATAAATTATTAATTAATAAAATTTGACCAATTACTTCATAAATTAATCACTTTTTAACGATAAAAATTATTAAAATAAATCAAACTGAAAAATTTAACGGATCAAAATTTTTATAATTGAATTGTTCCACCCGGTCGAGTCTTTTAATAGAAATGTCATTTGGTAAGTTTTAAATATTATATCATTGTCTTCTGGAAATTAACGAAAGTACGAGAATAGTTGCAGCTCAGCTTATTTTATTCTATGAATGATTGTAACAGGAGTTTCGTCTATTCACATTTGAAGGCATGGCAATCATATCAGAAAATGACTAAACGTATGTTTAGGATTACTATTTCAGATGGATCCCATTTAATTTATATGAAAAAGCCAATTTCAATTCAAGAAAAACAGAAAAGGAAAAGTGAAATAGATCGTGATCGTTACGTGACTCACCGTCCTGGAACTGGAAGCCACTTGGTACTTGGAGACCCAAACTGTAAATCAAGAAATGGTAGGGGCCACATCTTCAAATATTTGTCTGTTTTTCATGTTTCTGTCTCTTTCACTATCGATCATTCTTTGTAAGGTTAAGTTTGAAATTTTCTTAAAATACCATACTTATCATTTATTTTATACAAGTTCTTAACATATTTTCCTCATATTTCAACTAATAGAAGCCTTTAATATTACCATAATTATTATATGTTTTAGCTCAAAGAAAACATAAAAATCACAAATTAATTTTTAATAAATTACAAATTTTTTAACATTATTAAGATATTAGTTTATACTAAATAGGGATAAAACTGTATATTATTAAATCTTTTAAATTTTATGTCTGGATAATTTTTTTTTATTTAATAGAGAAAAAAATACTACATATTACATTGTAAGTCAAGGGCAACAAATCCTTGATATATTCTCTAAAAGTATTGAAAGACATCCCTTGGGTGGGATCTCAAAAATAATAACCCCTATATCGAGCTGGTCTGCATAAGTACCGAGCCAGTTAGCACAGACGGGAAAAGTAAACTAGTCACTGCCTCAAATCTACGTCTATTTCTATATGATATAACCCAGATTCCAAGCTACGTTGAGGCATCAAAGGACTCCCACCAACCAGTTTTATGAAGACGACGTGGATGACTTGTCTTCAGCAATGAAAGAAACAGAAGTTGATGTTGTAAACAGATGCAAAAGATCAAAATGCTCCACTCATCGATAATGACACTTTTTTATTTTTGTAATAAATTTCACTCCTCAAATTGTTAACACATTGTCTTCCTTCCCTCTTCTATAAAATTCTCTATCTAGAACACACAAAGATCACAACTTTCTTTCGTAATTCGAACAAAGATCCCAACTTTCCTTTCTGGGTATTGAGAGATGTTCTCTCAGACTCAGAGTAACTTACTCAATGAGCAAGCCACCTCTTTCCGCACAACTACTGCTAATGCTGTTAATGGCGCCGGTGTAACTCCTGTTTATAGTAGAAGCTCGAGCTTTGGGAGTTTGTACCCATTTTTAGCAGAGAGCTGGGGAGAGTTGCCACTCAAAGCCAACGACTACGATGATATGCTGCTCTGCGGTGTTCTCCTCGAAGCAGTGATTGCCGGGTGGGTTCCATCTCTTAAAACTGAGCCTCAGGTGGATTTCTATGACTTCCAGGAGGTGAAACTGGAGCTGCAAGAGACTTCTACGGTGTTGCCGGTGCCTCCGGCGGCGGTCCAGCAGAATGAGAGGGTTGCCTCGGTGGCGCCGCCGAAGGGGAAGCACTGTAGAGGTGTGAGGCAGCGGCCGTGGGGGAAGTTTGCGGCGGAGATTCGGGACCCGGCAAAGAATGGGGCAAAGGTCTGGTTGGGGACGTTTGAGAAGGCAGAGGACGCGGCGTTTGCTTATGATCTGGCCGCCTATAGAATGCGGGGGTCCAGGGCCGTGTTGAATTTCCCGCTGAGAGTTAATTCCGGTGAGCCCGATCCCGTGAGGATTAGTTCCAAGAGGTCCTCTCCTGAGCCGTCATCTTCGTCGTCGGAAAGTGGGTCGCTGAAGAGAAGAAAGAAGGCTGTTGGCGGGGCGCCGTCGTCGGCTTCTACTACGGCAGTGGGTCAAGTTGGGGTACAGATGAGAAACCAAACGGCTGCTAAGACAATTGGCGGGTGATGACGTCATCATTTATCTCCAGAGGCCAAAAGCAGTGTGAAATAAATAAAATGCTTTAACCTCCTAGCCCCTTTTTTTGTGTTTTTTTTCTTTATGGATGTGGTTTTTATAAAAAATGAAACCTTTTATTAAAACACATTTGATTAGATATTGTTGTGTCTCGGTGTTTTAAAAAATAAAAAAACTACAATTAATTTACAGAAACAAAAAAAATTCGTTTCTCTAATATTTCACAACAATTTTCTTCAATATTGTTGTGAAAATATTATAAACACTAATTTCATATTGATTAGATATTGTTGTTTATAATTAGTGTTTATTATAAACACTAATTTCATATTGAAATAGAAGGCCGCAGTGTAGCTAAGAAGAATGAAGTATGTTTATCATAAAAGTATGTTTAATGCTTTTTAAACATCCCAGCCTCATCTACTACCACTGGGATATATAAATCATGAGATGAGCAAAGAAGACTGTAATTCTCTTGATATGAACTTTTTTTTTTATAACAATGAAATTCATAACGGTAATATTGAAATTTGGTATCATTTGTATGTAATAGTTGATAAATTACATACTTTAAATAAGTAATTAAGTAACGAACTCAATTCAATTGATATTTATTAATTTCAAAATAATATGTTTTTCTTTTATTGTATTTAGTCTTTTAGACCTATTTTATTATTAAATGTAATTATTATATTTATATTTTGGTCTATAATTTAATTGCAGGGGGTTAAGTACAAAATGAAATTATTGGACGATTCTGAACAATTTCGACACTTTATTTAAATAGGCACAAGCATTGGGATGTGATTTATAAAAAAATTAAAGAAGATTGCAAGAAATTCGTTCTTATCTTTATATTTAGTTACAACATAGTGTCACAAATATCAGCATTAAGGAATTGCCGCCAAGGAACACTTAAAAGGAGGTGTAGCCCTCAAGGGGTGTGGCTCGATGATTGAAAGCGGAGCTTAGTTTCGATTATGTCTCTGGTTCGAATCTATGTTAGTCTATCTTATAAGAGCCTGAGATAGTTAAAGTTTTACCTGTAGGTGAAGAATTAGTTGAGCCCTTAATAATGAGGTGTGTCCTCTTGATTCGCTTGCCATGTGGTGTGCCAATTAGACACTCAAAAAAAGTGTGCCGCTTGATTTGCCTACCAAATTTCTTGGAATATATATATATATATAAAGAAGAAATCCGAGTCATGATCAGTGCACTACTTTCGAGTGTCCATTGTGATGGTGACCAACTGAATGCAAGAATATCTAGAGCGAGTAGCCAACAACGTGACGAGTAAAGTTATCCACATGTACTCTTACGTAACGGACACTTGTCCTTAGATATCTTAGGTAGCGAATTGGCAGTTCAAATTCAAAGACAAAAAACTTAGTAAATTAATTAACAATCAGTGATGGGTCAAAGAGATTGTAACATGTCTAATCAATAAAAATAACAATAATAACATTGAGGGAGAATCTGGCTGAAATATAGAGTCTACAAAATTTTAATAGTAAATAATCTTATTCTTATATGATAAAAAGGTTATATTTGATATGCTCACATGTAGTGCAAAGTAAAAATAATACAAAATTATAAATAAATACGTAATTAAGCATGTAATACAATAGATATAAAGCATGGTAAAGATTAACAGTACAATATAAAATAAGTAAATAAATACAAAAATAAGAAAAAAGAGATAAGTACAAGAATAAATTATACCAACCATTATAATAAAGTAAATAGACTAAGTAAGAAACTACTTAGGCTAAATAACTAGGAGAGATGTATTACTTAATCAAAATATTAAGGTTATCTATAAAACGAATGATTTGAAGGAAAAAATTTAGAGGACTTAACGTAGAGTATGGTTACTGTATTCGTTGGTGGAGATAGATAACAAAACACAAAAATTTTGTGTCTCGTAGTGTTTGGTTGCTGACCTAACTTATTTTTGTTCTGACTTTAGATCACAAAAATATAAATTTTTTACTTCTTTCAAAACCGTGGGACAAGATTCCTTGTCCCTGTGACAGAAACAAAACACATAAGTAACTTCCAGAAATACCATCCCCCACATAAGCAATTATTATTATTATTATTATTATTATTATTGACTTTATTATTCTTTTTTTGAAACGTTGTTGTTGTTGTTGTTATTATTATTATTATTATTATTATTATTATTATTATTATAAATTGTGTACTTATTCTTCTTCTTTTTCTTCTTCTTCTTCTTCTTCTTCTTATTATTATTATTATTATTATTATTATTATTATTATTATTATTATTATTATT
>JAOSBK010000001.1:26454395-26466879 GCA_027568895.1 Erythroxylum shatona | reverse complement strand
TCCGAAAAAGAAGCAACCTATCCACGACAATAAGGTATTTTCGTACATCCTTGGTATTTTCGATTGTACATCATGTTATTGTATGGTCTTTTCCGCAGTGTATTGTGATTACTCTGACCATACGCGATCCAACAGAAGGTCCCCTTACTTACGGAGAGACAAGAAGGGATGGACTTTGTAGCCTATTAGGTTCTCGCAAATCTGGCCTCCTTCAGATATTCCCCATTACTTGTATTTTTATTTATTTTATGTTTTTAATGAATTGTTTCTGTAATCTGCATCATTTTTATATTGTCTCATTTGCATGTAGGTCCACCGGAAACAACATCTCTACTTTGTAAGTAAGGCTGCATACTATTGGACCTCCCTAGACCTCGCTTCATTATGAAATTTCGGAATGGATGATGATGATGATAAAAGATATAATTGTTATATCAAATTTATATTATTGTGATTTTTTTGAGACATGGTTGATGCAAAATTAAAAATTATATAATACAATATATTAAGGGATTATCTTATAATAATTTTAAAAATTTATCCTAAACGGTACCCAATATTAATTAATACCAGCTTTGTATCATATCAAAATTAAATCCGATAATCAATTGAATTCGGTATTTATTTAATTTTTGTTTTTATTATAGATTGTTGTGCATACTAATTTATTGTTTATTACAGTTTATTACCATATTAAATGTTAAATATGAAATTGAGAAATTGCTTAAATTGCTGGACTTGGGATTTAATTTACTGATTAAATACAAACGTTTGACTATGTCATTCTGGGTAAATATCTTAAAGCTAATAATTAAGATTAATTAGATCATATCACTTTCAAATTAATTATATTTAAAAACAAAAATTAATTTTAACAATGAGTAATCAAAATATAAATTAGTTTATTCTAAAATCTAGTATCGAATATTGGTTTAAAATTTCTTAAGTAGATATATACCTATTAATTTCTTCTTATCTTAATTTGCATTATTTCTTAGGCATCTATTGATATTAATTTATCATAATTTTGTTTTTGTTCATAAAGTACAAATACATTCTGACACTTATTTTTAAATTCTCATGCGTAAAATATTATTTTTAAATACAAAAATCAGGATATCAATATCACCACTCCCAGTTGGTCATTTTCTGAGTCAAACAATTACTCAACTGCGACTCGTAAGCAAGACTTTTGAATTGGTAGACATATAAAAGGTAAGCTTCACCGGTTGAACCGCTCTCTTTAATAAAATATTAGCATATTTTACGATTAGATCAAAAAATCACAACCTAAAGGCAATTGTACGGTGGCCCCCTCTATCTTATGCTACAACATTGCTATGAAGATCATAGATATAATTGCTCTAGTCAGGGTTTTCTACTTGTGTAAACTAATTACCATGAAGTTGACCAGTCGGCTCCAGGCATTCATGACACAATCTAGCATAACATGGTCACTATACTCTTACAAGCAGAAGGGCTGCTCTCATTTGTATAGTTCATTAATGGTTCACTGAAGGTGGATAAAGCACAGTTTACCAAAGAAAGAACTTGTTACTATCAATTTCATGTGAATAACCATGTAAAACTATACGCAAAGAATGGAGAAACCATCCTGTAGCAGTGGCAGGAAAGACTACCCACCAGCTGCAATATTAAACCACCCCTGATAAGTAACAAAATACACAACAGTTGCACAGGAATCTGCAGACTCTCTATCTTACAGCAATAACGTCTGCTAGGAGCGTAGCGAGCTTGATCTCGAGTTAGATTGCAATTGTACATTAGACTAGCATGGTTTTCGTATCTATATTTCGAATAGGAAAAAGGTTAATGTTGATAGTTTCAGAATAGAGCTGCGTTTAGTCTGCTCTATTCATTCTTCAGTCATCAGAAGTACTTGCATTTGTCTCCAATTTACTACATGCATATCCTGCAATTTGGAGGTTAATGGCATAGAAGCACCTCCTGACCCCAAATGCAGGAATAAGCACAAAACAATTCCCTTGCCACTCTGTATTTGCTTAAATTCATGATTTTTCTTTTTTACAGAAGTATAAAAGAGAAAATTGATCAAACTCTAATCAACTCCTCTATCCAGTGGCATATTCTGCAGCGGGTAGTTCTTGTTTGGGAAGTAGCAAGTATTACAATTAGAAATTTTCATAATTGTTATTACAACTGAAATTTAGGTTGGACGGAGCAATCTTTTCACTAACAAGGTATGTTCTATCACAGAGATGAGCACCTGAATCTGCTGCATAGAGACGGAAGATGCTCTACCAAAGCTAATCCTCAGCTTTCTTTGAGATGGCCATCACATTAAAATTGAGCGAGTGGGGATTCTGCTGAATTATGCCGGCAATGACTTTAGCAGCATCCTGTTATGCAATATGATATTTGAAGAGTTAAGATTCAGTACTAATTATAATCATCTGTGATAGTTAGTTACAAAATTTATCCATCATTTTACAAGGGTGTCAAATGAAGACTTAAAATGACAACACAAGATTGGAATCACATGATCATAAGAAGATCAATAACGATTTACATTTGGTTCTAACTTGCATGTATCCAACATTTCACAAGATTGGAATGACATATCATAAGAACATCAATAATAATTTACATTTAGATTCTACCTTGCATGTATCCAACATTTCACAAGAAAGGAATCAATAATAATTTATATTTAGATTCTACCTTGCATGAATCCAACATTTCACAGGAAAGGAATGACAAGAAGATCAATAATAATTTACATTTAGATTCTACCTTGCATGTATCCAACATTTCACAAGAAAGGGTTATATGCCCGTGCTTGGGATTGAGACCAAGGACGATTCTCAGGAAAGTTAATCTCTTTCCTCTTATTTACATTGGTTCCTTTCTTTGCAGAACCTATTTTTGGTGATGAAAAACTGGCAGCACTTGTCAAAGACAAGGTCTGCCAAGATTGGCTAAATTACTCTACTCCTAATTAGCTAATTTTTATGACAACTTCTTCCTTACTTTATTGCATAAAGTAATAGCCTTATATAGGCAAAGAAACATAAAAGTTCCACCTAAACTAGGACTCCTAGAAAGATTCCTATTCAAGCTGTTTTAAAACTCTTAGAAAGACTCCTATTCAAGTTGTTTTTATTAACATAACTATAACAGAAACTAGTGAAGAAATAATACGGAAATAATAGACTTCTACTAAAAATAAAATACTCTCTCTAATAGACTCCTAATAAAACACTCAATACTCCTCTAATAGATTCCTAATAAAACATTCATACTCCTCCAATAGATTCCTAATAAAACACTCATCCATATCATTACTCCCCTCTTCGACATCTAGCTTGCCCTCAAGCTCGAAATCAAGTTATGCCAGTGATAGTATGCAAAGATATCTCCTCCTCTTCTTCCTCAGAATCTACCACCTCAATCCTAAATAGTCTCTTACACTTGTGCCCCACCGAATAATACTTGTCACAATTGTAGCACAACCCCTTCTCTCTTCTTTCAGCCATTTCCGCTCTGGTTAAGCGTCTTCCCATGGGGGGTGGAGTACTTGCTATACTGGAGGTTGTTGTTTTAGCCCTTGAAACTAGTGCAAAAATAATATGGAAATAATACACTTCTACTAAAAAAAAAGTACTCCTCTAATAGACTCCTAATAAAACACCCATACTCTAATAGATTCCTAATAAAACACTCATCCATATCAGAAAGGAATCAATAATAATTTATATTTAGATTCTACCTTGCATGAATCCAACATTTCACAAGAAAGGAATGACAAGAAGATCAATAATAATTTACATTTAGATTCTACCTTGCATGTATCTAACATTCACAAGATTGGGATGGCATGATCATAAGAACATCAATAATAATTACATTTAGAATCTACCATGCATGTATGCAACATTTCACAAGATTGGAATGGCATGATCATAAGATCAATAATGATTTACGTTTGTCCAAGTCACATGTTCATGTTCCACAAAATATAGGACTCATTAGCATAAGCAAACAAACTAAGTTAAATTTCGTATAACCATAATAACATTATTCTAGTTTCTAATGTTATTTAATCTTCCATTTTCTTTTACCAATCAAAGGCAACTATTAAGTTTACTATCATGTCACTCCAATCTCATGAATACATGCAACATAGAACCCAGATGTAAATCATTATTGTTCTTCTTATGAACACGTCATCCCAATCTTGCGAAATGTCAAATGTTGGATATATGCAAGTTAGAACCAAATATAAATCATTAGTGATCTTATGATCATGCCATTCCAATCTGTTATTTCAAGCCTTCATTTGACAACCTCGTGAAATGTTGGATACATTTCAAGACAATGTTTCCCTCATTGTCACTGATAGAACTAATTATCATTTTCTTATCTGGCTAAAATTTCTGCGGTCTTAAAAATTCCAAGAAACCATGATGAGGGATGTCCATATACCAACCTGTAATAAGCTGCCAGGTGAGGTTGGACCATGAGATATTGGTCCTGACTTCTCTCCGTCAAGCTCAAAAAGTTCCCCTATAAGCAACACATCCAGAAATTGATTATGTTGCCAGGGAACAGCAGAAGTAGTAGAACCATTCACATCATCAACCATAAAAATATTTACAAAAACTGATTTTTCACTTGTTATAATTCCCCACTCAAAGATTGTTAAAAGATAATAAAACAAGATAGACACAGAGAAATTAAGAAAACATATACCATCAACACACGTGAAACAGATGTAATGCTCGTCAACCTTTTCTGAAGCCTACACAAAGAAGAAATCGGTAAGAAAAACACATTAGCTGAAAGAAACATACAACAGTTACAATGTCCAAAACCTTGTTAGGCTTATCTATCACACGTTTATTTCAACAATGGGCACATTGAGAATATAATCATGACGTAGACTAAGGAGGACCACAATTTACTTATAATTAATTTTTTAAAAATGTATAATTACTAGCATTATTTTCTTTTTTTCTCAACAAAATTATATCCAATATCAATATCCAGTCCAACACTAACCTCTGTCTCACCAGCTGCAGCAGCTATAGAATGCGCAACCTCCATTTCTCTATCATTCTCAAAGAAAACTGCACGCTAACCAAAGTGTACATAGAATAAACAAAAATAAATAAGGAGTCACCATTCAATTATCTTGAGGATCTTTAGTTCTTAATGCATAGGTTGCAGATGGTCGGTATGGAGGAAGGAAAGGGAGGAATAGAAGTGAAACCTGAAATGGATCCATGCTAGCAGTGGCTTTGAAAAATCTATCCAAGAATGATCCCTCAGCTGAAAATAACGAAGTGCTAATCAACAATAAGGATGACGACATGTAATAAAAAACAGAATTTGACCATGTCTTTTCAACCAGAGAAGAACAATTACAAAATAAAAACTGCATATTTCTCAACCTGCAAACACAATTTTCTAATAGTTTGACCCCTATTTCTAAGTAGCCTTTTCCAATAGAAGTACATAGTTAGAAATTTTCCTTTTTGATGATGAAAAAATGTTTTGTATTACTGTCTGAATCTTCCGACAGCTATATGATTTGTATAGTTTTAAATAGCTTATTAAAAAGTATGACGATGAGCAGTGTCATTGCAAACAAGAATGCTTGGTGACAGAATTATCTTGGAATAAATTTCAGAAAAACTTGGATTTTTGTATTAAAAAAAATTCATATTTTTTTGTTGTAACTACCACTGATCAAACTCTAACTTTTGGTTTGCTATAATGATCAAACTAGACATAATTTTGTATTCTATTTTCCCCATTTTAATCACAACCTTCCAAATGCGTTCATTGAGGGTGTAATGCTTAATGCAGACTCAATCAGTTCTCAAGCTGGTAGTTGTAAAAATGTCTATTCAGATATACTAATACGGATAGCAACAATTGCGAAATTTTGACTTACATTGGATGCATTGATAAATGCGTATCAACACAAAATTTATATAATATTATCAAGGTTCCCTATAAAATCTGCATAAAAAGGCTTTTGACCTTGATTGAAATATTAAAAGGTTGAGAAGTTCATTTGAAGACTATACTGAAGCTGATATCTACTTTGACATTGGTCTTTCCCCTTATGTCATAGGTAAGTGTTTTAGAAATGTTTGTTTATGAGAACTTTGATTTCAACTAATCACGTAATATTATGTGGATGTTATGAGAATTCATGGGTATTTTATGCATGCATTCTACCAACAACAAGGAAAAATAGGAGAATTAAAAAAGAAGAGCAACTTACATAGCTTGATATTTGAAGTCATGTTTCCAACGGCATGAAGTGTTCCTATCGTTCCACAAGCATTACCCACTGTTTGCTTCATGAAGTAAACTTTTCTGTTTGGCTCCTGCAGCCGAAAGACAAGCAAATAATAAATGCTTGTGAACCAGGAAGAGTAGGAAATGCTTCCAGGTACTTTTCTTCTCCATAAAAGCAAATTTCAACAATGTGTGGAGAGGGAACAATCAATTCAATTCGACAGTAAGTATCTAGAATCAATCTAACCTCATGAGGCATCCTCATTTCAAAATGCAATAATTGATGAAAAATACAATTTTCAAACACAAAATGCTCCCGGATTAGGCTTTCTGATGAGCACAAGCAACTCAAATGATATTCAGTCATTTAATGAGATGCCGGTATACTGAACTTTCTGCATATGCTCAATGATTATATATTACTGCACTGACCTTCATAACATTGTCTTGCTGTATTCTCTCTGCTTCCCTCTGAGAAATTAAGGAAAAGCAGCCAAAATCAGTATATGGGGTTCCTCGCTATAAGAACCTTCATTGACTTGCTTACAGCAAGGCTACTTCAAATTTATGTAAAAGTAATGGCAGTTTATGGTATAGATAATACATTGTTTAAGAATTATATAGGGAAATACAAAGAGAAAAGCAAGGTTGCAAAGGAATGGAGGTTAAGAATGACCGGCATATAGAAATTAGGGTACAAGAGATTAAGAACAGAGAAAGTTCACCTCTTTATTATACGGATAGACCAAAAGAACTGCAAGAACAGGCTTTGGCACAAGTTGCAATAGTTCCTCATCCAATCCATAAACATCATAGCACTCGGCCTCAGTCTTAGGGAGCCCTAAACCCCAAAGGAACTAGACAAGAAGATATTAAAACAGGAAAAAATAAGAGAATCTGGTAAGCAATAATATTTCAGAGGGAATGAGAAAATAAGACAATCTAGAGAAGAAACTTCAGTAAGGTAGGACAATAATAATCAACAAAAGCTGAGTTATTTGGAAACCATCGTTGGGACCATAAACAAATATTTCACCAAAATCTAATAAAATACTTCTAGAATTCAATAAGAGAAGGTATTTACAGAACTATTCTCTCTTAATTATCGTCCCCTGTTTCCACTCATATTCTAAAATTTGAAAACCCACTTCCCCAATTCTCCAGGTCTGACCATTCTTTCTGTTCCAATCATGTCAATTAGCCCACTAATTCAAGAAAAAAAAAATCAAAAGGCGAGTCAAATATCCAATCTGTGGAAAACCCCAAATCTCTCCATTTATAAAATCTCAGCGAACAAACAGAAAGGTTAAGAAGAAAACCATGGATGAGTTACCGACCTGATTCATGACGTCAGGGTTGGCTTCAAGAGGAAGCCACCTCTTACTGTTAGCAGACGAACTTTCATCTACAGTTGCCATTTTCTTTCTTTTCCACTTTGACTTACTCCTCAATGACAATGGGACTGAAATCAACTACAAAGCTTCCCTTCGACTTAAGCCTTCGATGTTATTTATAGGCAATAGCGTTTTTATTACTTGAACCTCAAGAAGAGAATTTAGGATAAGAACAGAAAGCGTGTCAAGTACTCCAACTTTTATAATCCTTTAGAATTTAGGATAAGTACAGAAAGCGTGTCAAGTACTCCAACTTTTACAATCCTTTTACTTAAGAAGTTAAAGCAAAACCCACAAGTGTACGGTTATTTAGTCTTATATAATTTTTAATTTAATTCTTTATAACTGTATCATATCCAACTAATAACTATATCATATCCAACTAAATGAAGGATAATATATAACGATCAAACCAAAGCTCGACTTGAACCCGAATAATTTACAAAACAAAACAGCATACGATGCCATTTTAAGCCACGAGTGTTGTTTCTGAGATGAAGCAAAACTATGTCGTTTATACTTAAGTTTCTCATAAAATAAAACGATATTGTTTTATACCTCATAGGTTTATTTCGCTGCTAATTTTCTTCCCCTCCCTACCGACCAACACTACAATCACTTTCTCACTCTATTCTCTCTCTCTCTCACCATTGTTGTCCCTCACTGTCATTTACCCCTTCGCCAGTCACCACTCATTACCCCTTCGCTCTCCAGCCATGGTTGCCCCTGTCCCTTTGCATCGTCCCCCCGCTACCTTGCCATTGTGTTTTTTAGTTTATCTTCGTCACCCACCCATCAAGTTAAAGTTCCTTCGTTATATTTTGATTGAAGATTGAATTTGTGAAATACTGAATTTTCTGGGATTGTTGCTATTAACGAGGTGTTTTCACAAACTTGCACAATTACTTACATGGGCGTGAGTGTGACTTTGCAAGTTATCGTGTAAGTCCACAAAAACAGATAGTGTCTTATATGATCACTTACACGTTGAAAACATATAAATGCCTATGTGTGTTTGTGACATGATCATAATGACAATATGTGACTGTATAAGTCATTGATAACTGATTATGATTATGAATAACATATGATTCAATTATGATTATGAATAACATATACATTTATATGTTGATTGCTTCAGACGGATGAAAATATTCCCTTAGTAGAGAGTTGTAATGTATGGTTCCGATCATGCATCTCATACATAATATATATCAAATATACGCAATGAAAAATAAAATGGAACCTAAAAAAACAAATATACCGATGCATATAGAATATAGAAAACAAAAACATGAAATATAAGATGTTTACATACCTATCCGACTATCTCCTTCGTTCTTTAATCTTCTCTACATTGGGTTGCCGTAAACCACAATGATCAACATACATTGTCTTTAATGAAAGTCCATGTGGAGATAGAAGGATGAAATCTTATTAGCAGATGGCTAGAATTCTTTCTTTGTGTTAGCAAAGACCAGAACTCTTATGAGAGTTAGAAAGAAAAAGAAATTGTATGTTAGAAAAGAACTTTTCTTTCACTTGAGTCTTACACAAGATGCATGAAAATCATCTATATTTTCTATACTATTTGGACTTCCATAACCTTTGTCACTAATGAAGAGTTATGGGAAGTTAATGGTCATGAATAACATGCATTAATGGAAGTTATGGGAAGTTAATGGCCATGAATAGTATGCATTAATGAAAGTTTGGGAAGTTAATGGCCAAATTGGCAGCCAACAACACTTGTTTCTAATCCATTCCATGCAACGTTACGATCACATCGCGATCCAATCCTAAAACACTCTCTCATATCTTAAATCACCATTCAAGACCATTTTACTCATCCTTCAGATCTCCTATATGTCTAGCAACACGTCATGACCCGCAATTGACCAGAAAGTTAGTGGTTTGACTACGAACCCTTCCATACGCAATGCTGCCATGCAATCATTGACACTGAAATAGAATATCCATATTATTGTCTCATAGTAGATCAATCCAATGTACTTATTATCATTAATAAGCATCCACAAGTTAACTCTAGACAACTTATGTCTACAACTTATGAGATCTACTGCTTGATCCAATTAAGGAGTATAACATATGCTAGTCTATCCGGATTAATGATATCCCATCTCATTAATCCTATTATTAGGAAAAATTTATATACTAATATAATTACACATGATAGGAACCTCATTATCATGATCTCATCTTGATTTGACTTCATTAAATCAATTTAAGATTAACATCAAATCCATAAATGTATGAATATCGAAATAATAAAAAATATCTTTATTAATCATAAAATGATTTGTACAATAAGTGCCAAAGATGATTGCCTTTAGAGCACTTCTCTAACATATAATCCAGTACAGGAGACAAAAGTGGAAAATTCTAATCACGTACCAAGTGAAGATAAAATTCCAACTTGAAGTCAATTGAAAAGTTAAGTTTGAAATCATTTTAATGATAATAAATTCATGAATGAAGTAGAAAAACAATGTAAGTATTGTCAGAAGATTTTGGTCGGGAGTTCAAAAGGTGAAACCACTCATTTAAAAAGACAAGTGGATTTATGCGGTAGAAAAAAGATAGTATAAGGAGGTTAAACATTTTTGACCCCTAACCTTATACGACAGAAGAATGAAATGACTGAAACATCTTATGGCCATAACAGATTGAGGTTTTTGATAGCTTCTATTACAATTGGTGATAAAGATCCACTATTTATAGTTGATACCAAAAGATTTAGGATGTTTTGCAACTCACTACAATCGAATTTCAAGGTTCCAACTCAGAATATGTTGAAGAAGGACATTATAAAGATATACGAGAATAAGAAGAAAGAAATTTTAAGAACATTGTCTAATATTAAAGGATGGATTGCCATTACAATAGACATATGGATAGCTAAAAGCTAAAAGAAAGGTTATATGGCAATGACAACACATTTTGTTGACAATAATTGAACTCAACGCAATAAACTTTTGAAGTTATTTATATTCTTTAATATTGTTATCATTTACTTTTTCAATATGTTATGATTGATATTAGTAATATTTTTACATGACTGGTTTATTTATATGTTGGCACAGCATACAAGTGAAAGGTTGTCAACTATGTTGGGAGGTTGTTTAATAGGTTTTAATATTGACACCAAATTATCCACCATAACATAACAGTTGACAATTGTAGTACAAATGGTGCTATGATTGAAAAGTTCTACAGAAGACCAATGGGATTGGTTAGAGAACTTTGTACAAAGTTGGAATTATTTTATAATACAACTGAATTGTTCTCGGGAGCAAAATATCCAATTTAGCACTATTACTTTAGCACTGTGTGAGATAAAGAAAGATTTATTTGATTGAATATTTGATTCCAATGAGGTTATTTGGGTTATGGCAGAGAAGATGATGAAGAAGCTAAATTCTTATTCGTATATGGTTAGACACATTGTTGCAGTCTTATCTATGTTGAACTGGAGATACAAGATGGAGGGGGTTAATTTTATATATAATGTGTTTTATGGTGATCAAGTTAAAGAGCATGTAAACAATTTAGGTATGATTTGTTTAATAATTATCAACTCATAATGGACAAAATTTAGGATTGGGATCTCAATAGTTTAGGTTGTTTAACTCTAGCTTCAGTTTCAGGTTCAAGCTCATCTTCTAAAAGTAGTTTGTTACTTTCACTTACAAAATTTATTAAATAAATAAGGGTTATAATTTTGTATAATATGATGGAGTTAGATAAATATTTGATGGAAGATTGCGTGGTCAATGTTTAAGGTGTACATTTTGATGTATTATTATGGTAGAAGAGTTGTGGAAATAATTTTTCGATCATATAAGTAATTGCATGAGACCTATTGGTAATTTTATCATCCACTACTACTTTTGAGTCTACTTTTAGCATTGGTGGTCGGGTTATTAGTCCTTATCATGGTCGACTTCATCTTCATACTGTAAAAGCCCTTATGTGTCCCGAAGTTAGTCAGATGATAAAGATATTGAGGGTAAATTCTTTTCTTTAATTTTCTTATAATTTTCTTCCCTTCCCCACCGACTAACACTATAATCACTTTCTCTCTCTATTCTCTCTCTCTCTCTCACCATCATCGTCCCTCACTGTCACTTACCCCTTCGCCATGCCAGTCGCCACTCGTTACCCCTTCGCTCTCCAGTCATGGTTGCCCTTTTAGCTGTCCTTTTGCATTGTCCCCCCGCTACCTTGCCACTGTGTTTTTTAGTTTATCTTCATCACCCACCCATCAAGGTAAAGTTCCTTCGTTATATTTTGATTGAAGATTGAAAAGATTGAAGATTGAATTTATGAAAAAATGAATTTTCTGGGATTGTTAGTGTTACTGTCAACGAGGTGTTTTCACAAACCTGCACAGTTACTTACATAGGCGTGCATGTGACTTTGCAAGTTATCGTGTAAGTCCACAAAAATACATAGTGTCTTCTATAGTCACTTACACGTTGAAAACATATAAACACTTATGTATGTTTGTGACATGATCATAGTGGCAGTATGTGACTGTATAAGTCATTGATAACTGATTATGATTATGAATAACACATGTATTCAATTATGATTATGAATAACATATACATTTATATCTTGATTGTTTCATATGGATGAACATATTCCCTTAGTAGGGAGTTGTAATATAAGGTTCCGATCATGTATCTCATACATAATATATATCAAATATACGCAGTGGAAAATAAAACAGAACCTAAAAAAGTAGATATACTCCTGCATATAGATATAGA
>JAOSBK010000001.1:26439374-26453367 GCA_027568895.1 Erythroxylum shatona | reverse complement strand
AAAGAGCCTCGAGGCCATTAAATTGTTTATGAAAATTGTTTTCCGCATAAATTACAATATGTGTGTGTATGTGTTAAAAAAAAATTATACTGAGTTTTGACTGAGTGATGTAGCACGCCACCATCGCTGGGCACGGACTCGGATATCACCATCGATGTCGGGTTCGGGTCTTGCGGGAGTGGGGTGTTACATGCATGAGCATTCCTGAAGAGTCTGAGCTGTTAGAAGCACGGAGAAAAATGATGATTTGACAGAATTTGAGAAAATAAAGGTTTATGGACATTTTGAAAATGAGAAATAGTATCTGGTTCTGTATGATAGATAAAGGTTCAATCATTTTTCATAATTTATTTTGACAAGGAAAATTCTCTTTATATTTTTAGGAAAAAAGTTTTGAAATTTTCTCTTTATATTTTTAGGAAAAATGTTTCTTATATATTGTTAAATTTCATGTTGATTTTTATAAATATTGTGCCTTTCTAATACAATATGTGCCTCATTTTAAAATTTGATAGTATACTTTTGTGTTTCATATAATTTGAGATTCAAAGTTATTCAAATAAAGTAGATTTATTGTCAATCTTTGGGCACTATATGTAAAATTCTTCCTTCAAAATTACATTTTTGTAATTATAAATATTATAGTTATATTTCAGTGGTACATTTTCTTCTCCTTCCAAAGGTCCAACTTTCAATATGAAGATAAAAGTAAAGCACTAGAATATTAATTTTATATGTATTTTGTGGAGTCTGGTTTAGTTATTATTATGCATTAGTCATTTCTTCTTATTTTTATTATTTCTTATTTTAATTACATATGAATAATTCTCACTACAAGAAATCCATCGATTAGTGACAGGAAATATCGACGGAAAACGATAAAATTCCATCGGTAATATAAATTACCAACGGAATAAACCAACGGAAAAATCCGTCAATGATTCGACCGTAGGTAAATTTACCGATGGAGAAAAAGAAACCGTCGGTAAATTTGCTAATGGAAAATATATGTTCCGACACAATATTTTCAGACGAAAAGAAGATTTTCCGTCGGTAAATATCTAATAATTTACCGACGGATGTTAAGTTTCCGTTGGTAAATGAAAACACACCTGAATGAAATTCGCTATGCCTTTCAGCTTCACTGCAATTGAAACTAAAGCCACCAAACAGAAAATACCTAACGATTATACATTTCCCTCAAAACAAATCAGGCAAAATGGCTCATTGGGATATTGCATTAAGAAATATCTTGTATAGCCTTAATAGACTTATAAGAAATATATAAGAAGCAAAATTCCATATCAAAGACATGTCTATAAACTAAAACATAGATGAGGAGAGTGGAAGGAAAGATTGAGGATGCGAACTAATCAGGATTCAATAGAGTATTCAGAGAGCTTCCCTTTATTGAATCTTATGAGCTTTCTTCAACAATCCTCGTTTCTTCTTCAGCAACAAAAAGAATTCTACACATAAATCAATACTATATATGACAATCAAAAACCCACCAAGAAAGAGTAATAAAGAAACCGGAGAAAAAGAAAAATAAGAAAGA
The DNA here is from genome assembly GCA_027568895.1 of Erythroxylum shatona. Taxonomy (NCBI): domain Eukaryota; kingdom Viridiplantae; phylum Streptophyta; class Magnoliopsida; order Malpighiales; family Erythroxylaceae; genus Erythroxylum; species Erythroxylum shatona. Next base: position 26,451,809 of record JAOSBK010000001.1, on the reverse strand, counting down.
AACAAACTTTAGTTCTAGAGGAACTCACCAGACAGGAGAGGAAGTCACCGGAGGAGGAAGATGACCAAAGAGCACCAAAGAAGAAACAAAGAAGATGAACCAGGGGGGGCATTCGGGTGTTTTAAACATGATTTACCGACAAAAGTTTTCGTCACTAATTTTCGTTGGAAATTTTAAAATTTATTATACCACATTTAATTTCCTCTTTATTTACCAACGGTAATGGTTCTGTCAGTATACTTCCCTCCTTATTTAGCAACTGATATTAATTTATTATCGCTAATTTCAGTGTAATTATCGACGGAAACTTTTACCGTTCTAAAGTCCGTCGCTAATTTTGTCGGAGCAGTTTCCCTCTATTTTTAGCAACTGAAATTAGAACCGTCGCTAAACAAATTTTTTTCCCGTCAATTTTAGTGACAGAAATCTTTTATTTTCCGTCGGTAATTTTCTATTGTTAATTTCTGCTTTTTTTGCAGTGTCTAGATCATTCTAAGAAATTTATAATGTTATGATAATCTCACATTAGTAAAACTAAATGATATTAATCCCTTACCTATATTAAAGGAGTTAATAAGAGATTATTGTTAATAATAAATTAACAAGAACATTGGTAAAAGAAAAAATTTCCAACCTATTCAATAAACGAACTTACCATATGATTTCAATGCATATTATGAAAATTTGCTTCTTTATCATCATAATGTCACAAGTTCAAAGTGATGGAAACATTTTTTTTGTAAAAATATAAAAAAATGTTGTGTGTATTAATGATCCTCTGTCGACACTCACAAAGCGAGAATCCTTATGCAATGAGATACGTTGACTTATATTGCCTTCAATTCCTTTTCCTCTTATTAGTCTATTAAATTGAATGTTAGTTTCTTAATACACTATTATAAAAGCAGTTTATACCTGAATTTATAGGCTCTACTGCAATTACTTTCACTGTTTGTTTTAATGTTATTCAAATACTTATTTAAATATAAGTAATCATAAAATGTATAATGATTATATATTTTATTTTATATGCCTCTATTTTGTTTTATTTTATTTATACTAATATCTTATCAATTATTATAAAGAATGTAATCAATAAAAACACATATCAATAATCATTTAATAATAAATATGATATAAAAAATATATAATTATGGTTTTCTATAAAAAATTAGTATTATACTTAGTTTTATGTAATTTTAATAAATGCATTCAAATACACTAATTTTTAAATATTATAATAAATACATTTCCATAATAAAAGTAGAATACATAAACTTTTTGCCAGTTTGCTAACATGCAAATGACATAAAAGCCTCGTGTCTCGTCATTTATTATTAAATTAACATCCAGGTCCACTGTCACCGGCCTTCAAGTTCACCGAATTACTTCCTTGAAAATCCTATTTGTTGTTTCCAATCATAAAGCTAAGTTTAAGTTTTATGATTGTTCTACTTCAAGATTTACAGAAACATCGAGATCGGCGATTATACTCCGACGAAACTCCGACGATAGTTAAAAAGATGATCTTCTAGAAACATCGGGTAAATTTCTAGAAATATTATATAAATTTCTAAAAAGTATGAGCATATTTGAATATAAGCTAACCAACTTATGTAGTGTTCTTTCTTTTTTTTCACATTATTGTTAACTTTTTTATTTTTTAATCAATTTCTAAATTTTTATAAAATATAACTTGACGATATTAAATATTCGTTAAAAATAGGTAGAAGTTCAAGTTCCTTCTTTTTCTATTTGTCATATAATATTTTTTGTTGAAATAAACATTTTTAATTACTATATTATTTTGGACACTAAATAAGATTTTATTCTTTTGATTGTCAAAGATAGGATGCAAGTTTGTATAGATTTACTCGTACATGATCAGTATGTTTTATTGGTTGTCAACTACATGAAATAATTGTGAATCTTAACTCATGTGGTGGGTATAAAGTCAAGTTCAGTGTGGATTTGTTTCAAGCTTTACCATACATTTTGTTTGATGTACTATTTGTTCTAATCACATGATGAACAACACATATATGATATATGTATATGGGAAGGTATACTACTGGACTTTTTCAGACTCTGCGTTTTAGCAAAATTTTTACTAGATTGTTAATATTGCTGTCGAATCATAACAAACATTATACGCTTTATTAGAACTTTAATAAAAAGGAGATATAAACAGTTTTTGTTTAGTCATAATGTAGAGTTTGATAAATGGAGAGACCCTCTTTACACTTCGCATCTTCTTGTTCATGTATATGTTCTTCTGATCTTCATATTCAAGCATATATGTACATTAATAAGCTACATCTGTTTTGAAAGAGAATGGGAAAAAGGAAAATACAACATTATCTAAACTTTAAATTTTGATGTAATCCTGCAATTTCATTCTCTTCTAAGTATCTAATGATTTGTCACATTATATTGATATCTTGTGTTTGTGAAGATAACTAATATCAAAGTTTTGATGGCCTGTAAATGTTAGAAGAGTCCCTATTCAACATTTCTTTTGTAGGTACTTTGTTTATTTTGTTTTTCTCAGCGAGATATTGAATTAATATACCAAAGAGTGAAATTAATACTCAGGCATATATAAGACATACAAAATTAATGTTTGATACAGTTCAGAGGTGAGTAGATTATAAACAGAAACTTTACAGATTGTGTTTCATAAACTATTCAATGTATTCCATTCTTCAGTCTCTTACTTCTTCAAGCACCACATGAAGTGTAACGCTCAACTTACTAGTATAAATGATATGATTCCTTGTTAAAGAACATAAATGTTAATTAGCTTTCAAGACAAGGATTTTTATTGATTGATATCAGAAACCAAAAGGTGAAACAAATCAGGAACATGAAGGTGTTTTACACAGATGCTTTATCTGTACAGCTACCAAGCTCTTGCCAGCTTCTTCTGCTTTCTGATGGTTTCGATACTGATGGATTTTGTTTCAGAGATATTCTCAAGATACCATAAACAACTTCCTGAAGCAAAATTCACAGGGTGGTTGATATATTGCAAGATATATGGATCGGTTTCAACCAAGGAATCGTCAAAATACTACGCAACCGGGCTCTTCAAGTGGACATGGACGTCATAACAGTGATTCTTTCCGCGTACCAAGAAGGCGTAGAACCAATATTTCTGCTCCTATGGTTGTGGACCAAACAGCAGGTACTTCAAGTCAGAGCTTCAATATTGGGAATGATGATGTTAGAAGACGTCTACGTCCAAGGATAACGATAATCAGTTATGAAGACGAGGACTCCGAAGGTAACGAGCAGCAAGAATCAGACACAGACACAAGAAGAAGAAAGACTGTTCATGACCCAACTCAGGATAGTACCCAAGGAACTGACAAGCAAACAGATATGGTGGAAAAAACAGTCATCTCGTGGTTGATAGAGAAGCAGCTTGTGATAGAGAATGAAAGGCTGCACTACGTAGGCGTAAGAGAGGGAAGTGACGGCGGAAGAGAGGTGCTAAAGGTGGGAAGAGCTAGGAGGAATGGTGTGAATTGTCTGTGTTGCTCGGAGGTCATGACTATGAGGGAATTTGTGGCTCATTCTGGTGTGGATTGTTCGTGGCCTTATGAGAATATTTGTGTTGCTCGGACCGATGAATCTCTCCTACGATGCATGGCCGTGGCGTGGAACGGAGAAGAGGACAAGGAACTTCATCAGTTTCATGAGTTTGTGCCCAAAATCGATGCCGGTGATAAAAGTGATGATACCTGTTTGATATGTGCTGATGGAGGAGACTTGCTTTGTTGTGACCGATGTCCATCTACATATCACCCGAGCTGTTTGGGCATGAGGGTCAGTTGGTTTCCTTGAAAATTCTCCTTTGATTGTTACACATAGCAGATAACATGTCTTCCATTACAGAGTGTACCTCAAGGAGAGTGGCTATGTCCTTACTGTGTCTGCAAGTTATGTGGAGGTAGCAATGGCGATATGGTAACATGTCCTCAGTGCGAGAAAAAATGTATGGATGTATTTAAATTCTTGGTTTTATCCCCCTTTTTTAAACATCTCTTGGCGTTCAATTGGACAAGCGTATTGCCTGGTCCATAATCAACTAGTGAGCTAACTCTTACTGTACTTGTAGATCATTGGTTTTGTTGTGCTGAGAGAACTGAGTCAGATCTTAATAGTCATTCAATGGAGTTATCCTTCTGTGGCTATGGTTGCAAAGAGGTGCCATTTCTTAACCGGAAACCAACTCTTTCTCTGTAACGTCCTATAATGAGTGAAAGGAGATTCTTTTGTTTACTGATATTATTTTAAAGATTCTCCAAAATGTTCTTGAAACCATGGGATGACATTCAGCTTTTTTGAAGACTTTTGTGAAGCTTCAGAGCCTAATTGGAGCAAGAATCGAATTAGGTGAAGGAATGTCGTGGACTCTACTCAGACGGATGGAGCCTGGTGACTTTTATTACGAGAACCAGCATATCAGAATGGAATGCAACTCCAAGATTGCAATAGCTTGGGAGGTGCTCAACGAGTCTTTCACGCCTACCATTGATCGGTTCACCGGAATGAACATTCTTCATAGAGTGGTACATGGCCGAGGGTAAACACTTCCACCATTTTACTGTCATCAAGATTTCTCTGAATGCTAGTATACCATATTCAGAATCTTCTTTTTTTCTTCAAACCTTGCTTCTCTTTTTCCAGATCAAGCTTAGTGAGAATTAATTTCAGAGCTTTCTACACTGTTGTTCTTGAGCAGAAAGATGATATTATATCAGTAGCAACACTAAGGTACATATTGCATATACATGCCATTGCCTGGAAATGTATTATACAAGTGAAATTACGCATTGCTTCTGCAGGATCCATGGAAACGAATTTGCTGAGATGCCCTTCCTCGCAACTCGTCCGAGCTTTCGACAAAAGAGCATGTCGAAAAAACTGTTAAATGCACTTGGAATCGTAAGTTCTAATATAAGATAATGTACAAATCTTATTTTCTTAAAAACCTCGTTAGTTTCTTGCTTATTTGATGATACTGGACGGCAATCATCATCAAAGAAAACGTCTTCACTAACTGATAATAGAGAAGTAATAGAATTGAAACGTAAATGTGTTGTTTTCTTGGGTATTAATAAATAGCTTTACACCATATTTATACAAGTCTTGTGATGTCTGAGTTGTTTGAGATAATAACAGATAAGATACAGAAAATAAATTCAAATGAAATACAAAAGATAAAATGGAATACGAGATAATGCAAATCATAATAAGGCTAGTGAGATTGTAGAAGATCTACACATGTTTATTAGCCCCCCTCAAGCGCACGATGAGTTGTCACAAAGACTGTGAAAAGCAATGAAAGATAAAGCCTTGGTCATGATGTTTGCAATTGGATCACATGAAAATAGATGTAGTAAGAGCCTTGTTGGTAATCAAATCTCTATGTTTTGTACAAGTGTAAGTGTTGGGATTGGTAGCAAGAAATGTTGCACCTAGATTATCACACTAAAGAGTGGTTGTGATGTGAGAGAAATCAATTTTACCAAGAAGAGACGTAATCCAACAAATTTCAGTAACAAATTAGCTATACTGCAATATTAAGCTTTAGTGCTAGATTTGGCAACAGTGAGTTGTTTCCTTGCACTCCAAGAGATAAGATTGGTTCCCAGAAAAATACAATAACCAGATGTGGATCGACGGTCATCAGGACACCCAGTCCAATCTGCATCACAGTAGACTTGAATAGAGAGAGAGGTTTATCAGGTTAAATGGATACCAAAAGTTGATGTGGAGTGAAGATAACGAAGGATCCTTTTGACAGCGGTCCAGTGGATGTTGGTAGGACAATTAAGAAATTAAAAGACTTTATTTATTGCAAATTGAATATTAGGACAGGTAAGACAAAGGTATTGGAAAACACCAACAATGCTTCGATATTCAGAAGTATTAGGGAGAGGGGTGCCATGATTTTTGGAGAGAGAAAGAGTTGGGGTAATTGGTATGATGGCAGGTTTGGATTGGGTAAGGCCTGTGTGGAAAAGAAGATCTTTAGTGTACTTAGTTTAGGTAAGAAGGGGTCTAGTGGGTGTGGTAGTTACTTATATCCCAAGAACGTAATGAAGGAGACCAAGATCTTTGACAGAGAATGTAGTGTTAAGGTCTTGAATAAAAGTGGTGATGAAAGAGGGCGAAGAGCTAGTAATTAAGATATCATCAATATAGACGAGGAGATATGAGGTGTGAGAAGTAGTGGAATGAACAAATAAGGATGCGTTAGATTTGGTTGACTCAGGCGATGAAACCAGGCCCTTAGACCTATTTGAGGCCATAGATACCTTTATGAAGATGACAGAAATAAGATGGATTGTGAGGGTCAATGAAGCTAAGCGGTTGAGACATGAAAATCGGTTCATTTGGAGTGTCATTAAGAAACGCATGTGAACATCAAGCTGATGAACCGACCAATTTTTAGATAGAGCAATAGTCAGGATGAGGTGAATAGTGGTGGGTTTGACTACAGGGCTAAAGGTATCAATTTAGTCAATGCTAGGAGCTTGATGATAGCCTTTGGCAACTAACCAAGCTTTATAGTGATCTAGGGTCACATCAGAATTTCTTTTGGTGCCGAAAACTCATTTACATCCAACAATATTAGCATTAGGAGGAGGAGGGATAAGAGTCCAGGTGTAATTGCGATGTACAACTGTGAACTCATCAAGCATGGTTTAATGCCAATGTGGAAATTTGTTTGCTTGGGTGAAGGTGGTAGGATTAGGTGTATATGAGGTATGTGTGCTTCTGGAATAGGTGACATAGTCAAAAAGGATCCACAGAACACGAGTGTTATCACGTGTACAAGTGATCATATGGTGCTAAGGTGAAAGGGAAGGAGGCAAAGGGTTTGATGTGGTGTTTGGTAAAGAGGAGGAGGTTGGAGTAGGCAGTGGGAGTAAGATGGCAGAAGGAGAGGATATGAGAGAGATATTAGGGGTGGAATTTGAATAAGAGAAAACAGTTTCAAGAAATCAGACGTGTCGCGAGATGTAAAGTTTGGAGGTGATATGGTCAAAATAACGATAACCTTTGTATTGTAATGAGTACCCAACAAAGACACATTTGATGGACTTTGGAGTTAGTTTGTCTATACCAGTTGCCCCAAGAAAAGGAAACAAGTACACCCAAAAACACGAAGGTGTGAAAGATTAGGTGGATCAAGAAACAGGGTTTCATGAGATGACTTGTGATTGAAGATAGGTACGGGGAATAGATTAATAAGGTAGGTGGCTATGGAGAAGGCTTAACCAAAAATATTTAGGTAGAGAGACATGAAGGAGAAGAGTAAGGCTAGTTTTGGTAATATGACAAATTTTACGCTCAACAAGTCTATTTTGTTATGGGGTATAAGGACACAAAATGTGATAAGATATGCCATGGGAGGCAAGGCAAGCAGCAAAAAGATTTTTGATGACTTCAGGAGCTCCATCGCATTAGAAAGTTTTAATTATGGTAGAGAAGAGACTTTCAACATTAGTTTTGAAGAGTTGAAATTGATAAAGTGCCTGATTTTTGTGGATTAAAGGAAAAATTCAGGTATAGCAACTGAAATTATCAATAAAAATAATAAAATAATGATAGTTAGAAAAAGAAAGAGATGGTCACAGATCCCAAATATCACTGTGAATAATTTGTAATAGCATAGTAGAAACATAGGATGATAAAGTAAAGGGAAGACGTGTACTTTTGCCTAATAAACATGAATTACAATTATTCAGTACATGTGATGACAATTTAAAGGGAAAAGATAATCTAGAGAGTACGGCTAAACAAAGATGACCTAAACATTGATACCATAGGTTGAGTTGAGTGGAAGTAGCATTAAGGGCAATAGGATTTCTAAGGCGAAGTGGGACCTTCATAGGATAGAGATTGTTGTGGATGGATCTTGCGAATAGAGGTATCTTGATACTGAGATCCTTCACAATGTAACCAAATGAGTTAAACTCAATAGGACAATAGTTATCTTTAACAAACTTAGCTACATAAAGTAAATTGGCAGTAAGATTAGGGACAATTAATGTATTATTAAGATGAAGAGGACGAGTTGTAGTAGGTAAGGTGACATTACCAGTGGAGGATATAGGAAGAGTTTGTTCATTACTAACAATCATTTGATTTAAACCATTGTAAGAAGTTTTAGATTCAACAAGATGATGATCGGGTGCCATGTGATTGATTGCTCCAGTATCCAGATGCCATTCAATAATATGACTACAAGTTAGTGTAGGAAGGTCTGAAGGATTGTGGATGTTTAAGGCAGTAAAAGCAGGGGAAAGGTTGTTTCAATGAAGTGAGGAATTTGTAGGACAATTTTGTGTAGGACAATTTTGAGATGCAAAGTAACGGAATCAACAATGAGTAGCAATGTGACCCTATTTCCAGAAAATTTGGCAACGAGTTGATTTGTTGTGAGTAGTGGATCGTTGGAATAATGAGATTGGGATGGGCATTGATGAAAAAAGTGATTTTGATGCTACTGGGCTGGGTTTGAGACTAGTGGGCTTGAAAGTGAGGAGATGAGTAAGTAGCTGTCTGGTTTTGCAAATTTTGGGTTAGGTGTATATCAGAGACAATGTTGTTGTGCATTTTGGGTTGTGGTACGTTGATAGGCAAGATAGGTATTTGATGAAAATACTAGCTGTAGTTTGTGAATGCAAATTGCGTGTGGTTGGTGAGATGACTATTGTATAAGCTCTGACACTATGATAATAGAGAAGAAATAGAATTGATATGTAGATGTATTGTTTTCTTGTGTATTGACGAATAGCTTTACACCGTATTTATACAAGTCTTGTGACATCTGAGTTATTGAGATAATAACAGATAAGATACAAAAAATAAATTCAAATGAAATACAGAAGATAAAATGGAATACAAGATAATGCAAATCATAATAATGCTGGTGAGATTGTAGAAGATTTGCACATGTTTATCACTAACCTCTATATATTGTGCCAAAGCTAAACTTTATTTAAAACCAAAGATCTTAAATGTCTCTTCTTCTACTATTTATTGCTTCCACTATAAATTTTGTTGCCGAGTCCGAAGTTCTATAGCTGATTCAATATTGCAGATGCTTCATATGGTTGGCATCAAGCATCTGGTGACTCCATCCATCGTAGAGCTCGCGGAGATGTGGATAAATAAACATGGATTTTCTCCCATCAACAACGTCATGAGGAAGAAGCTTTTAAGCTTCAACCCTGTGACATTTCTAGGCACAGTCTGGCTCCATAAAAGCATATTCACCGATGATTCTTTAGCTCCAATGGAGGTGGATTATAGTGCCAACGACCGCATACTAGCAATACTTGATCTTAATGTCCGACCTCCTTATCTTGCAGCTGACTAATTAAACCTTACCAGTTCTACAAAACTTTCTCTAGGGTTTCATCTACAAGAGTTCTAGTTTTAACGTGTACTCTTTAACATAAGTTTAGAAACTTGAAGACATTATCCTATGTGCCCGCATGTAAAATCTGGGCAGTCTCATCAGTTATACATAAAAAGAATTTGCATAAATTGTTTGACAGTGTAATCGATTATGAAGTATGTTGGTACAATGTGTAAGAACCAGGATTCTTGCTTACATGTAGTCATGTAACAGTTCTTCCTTCCAGTTTGTTTTGATCTTTGCAGAATCTGGAAATGCTTCGATAGTATTTGTTCATATATCTTGCTTGGATATGCTTCATAGTTCTTATTGCTTCATTTTTATGATTGTATCTTAGTACAATTAATCAAGACAGTTTAACAAAATTTACGTAATTATACCAAATTAAGCCTCAACCCGTATGTAATTGGTTTATCTCCTTCTCAACTCGATATTTTGAATAGTATGAAAAATTGTTAAATCCTTAAAAAAAAAAAAAGGTTATTCTATGGCAAGGTTGAGCTCTAGCGAGCTAATAGGGGCTATGGACTTAGTTTCATTGTGTTAGGCTTCTTTTAACTTAGATTTTGACTTCGTTTGTCAATTGTAGTTATAATTTGTTACAACAACAAAATAAAGACCCTGTTTGGTAATCAACTAATGATCAGCGGATTGCATTAGCTGTTTGTTAGAGATATTTGGTAAAATTAGTTATTTAGTTTTAACTGTTTATGTATAAAATGACTTATGAGGACATAACTTTAAAAAAAAATTATAAGGGTATAAATATTAAATATCTTAGTATTTTGTTGAATATTCTTATAAGAATTTAGAATTTAGAGAAGTCATGTTCTTCTGTACTGTTTCATCATCTATAAGAAATTTATATGACTCTTTTTATTTTCATTTCCGTTTAAGGTCAACATTTTATTTCTAACCTATAACTACATAAAACAATTATAAGAACAAATAATGTTCCTAAAACGTAGGTATCTGGGAACCTCAACTAGGTTGTCTTAATAGAAATTGTTGTATATTAGAACTAACAAAAATATGATGCATGTGATACTTAATTACAATTTAGTCAAGAATACAATTTAAACAACAAAATATTACACAACTTAGCAATAGAATTTAAAGGATACAGTTGGCTTTTGATGATTAACAAAAAGCTCCTATATAGAAGCGTTTTCATTTTTAGCTGTTTATTTTTAATCAACCGATGAAAGAGCAACTATTAGCTGTTTGAAGAATCAAACAACTGAAAACAATTGATCAACTAAAAAAAGTTGATTGGTAGGTAACCAAATGAGACCAAATACTTTATCATTTGTGGTCCAATAACTTCATTACATCTTTTTAAGATCTTGTGCTTGAATAGTCCATTAAAAATTACATTCTTTTATAAATCGGACCAAAAATTAAACGATTAAAAAAATTGATATTTAAAAGATTCAATCAATATTAGATTGTCATAAAATTGATTAAATATTAAATATAATTAAAGAATTTGAAATATGATTGAAAGAAATTGTCTCTATTAATCAAATAATTTGAAGTTTAATTAAAAATAGATTATTAAATAAAAATTAATTAATTAATTTTAGTTTATAATAATTTTATAATTTATAAAAATTAACATATTAATTAATAAATTGATTAATTTTTAACAATAAGAGTTATTAAAATAATTGAAACTGGAAAGTTAAAAGCTGAATAAGAAAATTTGACTATTTCAATTGAATCGAATAAATCGTTTGAGTTTTTTAATTATTAAAAATTTCAATAATCCCTTAAATTTAATATCTTAACTTATTTTCAGATATTGACACATTGTTATGTGTTTTTGTGATACTTTAACATTGAATTCATAAAAAAGAAATACTTTTATCATACGTACATTATTTCTAGGATCGAAGAAAGAACAGATAATCAATAGTTGTAACATACGCACATGAGTTGAACCATCAAGACTCTTTAGTCTTTACTAAATGTCTCCTTGTCTCGTTCGGTGAAACTCGACCAATTCTGTACGGACAATTTTAATATGAGTACGAATTAGTTGTAGTTTGAACAACTTCTGACCGAGTCTAGTTCAAACTTCTAACTGAGTCTATCTCTTCATCTTTTCGGTGAACTTGGGACATGCACTGATGCACGAGATTCCGGTGCGCTGAATAGTTTATCTTCAAAACACGACTTCTGTTGCATCGTCAACCCCAACCTAAAATAAAAAATTAAAAAAAAGACTTGGTTAGAACTAATGAACACGAAGTTAATCAGGTTCACACCCAACTAATTCAAAGTAAATCTCATCATATTTAGTACTAGTTTAATTCAACGTAAGTTATTGAAATGTTCATAATTATACTTACCCGAAGTTAAAGTCAACATACTCACAGCAAAGCAAGAATCTGGGAAAGATTGTAATATACGCAATCTTTCCTTTATATTTTTACAAAGAGACTATTTCTGTAGTTTAAACTTATGACCTTATGATCACAAAACAACAATTATCACTTGAATTGCTGTGTAACACACCTGAAGTGGGGTTAATAAAATTAAATGTTTACCATTTTATGTGTGTTTGAGGGATGATAGGGATCAGTAGGATCAACGGGGCAATTACTTAGAAATACATTTTGTACAACAACCCTTCCTATCTGATAGAAAAAGATCTCATGATCTTGACTCGATCAATTTTTTTTCGAAGAATTTGTCATGATATATTCGATCCATGTATAATATTATGAAAAATATGTACAAATTTTTATCTGATACTTACTATCGGTCATCTCATTAAAGGTTTATGAGTTTTTAGTTTCTATTATTTTAATTTTCTCATTTTCATAAAGTATGAAAATTTGTTAACTGAATATATTTATATTCGAATACATAATTTTCAAAATTTCAAAAGTAGTTATTAATGAAATAAAAAAAATCCAAATATTTAATTCTAAATGATAACATCAGTTTTAATAATTAAAATATATTAGTAAATAAATATTAAT
>JAOSBK010000001.1:26342994-26357070 GCA_027568895.1 Erythroxylum shatona | reverse complement strand
TTAAAGACAAGCTAGAAGATAAATGAACTGGATCTGAAGACTCCATATCGTATGCAACTCTCTTCTTTACTCCCTTATATATTTCCCCCTTCTGGAAAAGATGCGAAGGTATGTTTCCTAATGAATCCACTCAAGAAAGTGAAAACCTAAACATGACACAAAATGTCATGGGTACGCAGGCACCGAAGTCCTGACCAAAAACATTACTCGGTATAGGAATTACTTCCCGGATTACATGGAAAAATTAAAGATTAATAAATTTTAAAGTTCCATAGATTACATGGAATCTCTCTCTTTTTTAATCTTGAATAAAAGGAATTAACAATTTCCAAATTGTAATTAATATTTCTTTCCGTTGATTTCATAATATAATAGAAATAATATTTATTTTAATCCTTACTTAATTTTTTAGATTATAAATATTTTTTTATAGTCACATAACATTTTCCTTAAGCCTATTTTTAGTTGGATGTAATGCTTTTAATGGAATAGAATGAAATGAAATTATTTATAATAGAATGGAATATAAATGGATGTAATATTAGAAAATTGTTGTTTGGAAGGTATGAAAGAATTTATAATGTAATGTAGTGAAATGTTGTTTGGATGAAAGGTTCATAATATAATTAGTGTAAAATTATTTATCACTTTACAGTCCATCCTAAACCTCCCAAATCGAAATTTTTTCATTTTTACTGTTTAGGATGTAATGAGATGTAATATGAAATTGTCCTCTTCCATCTCATTTCATTTTATTACATTATAAACCCTCATCTTAAATGATAAATTTTTACCTATATTTTTATTTTAGATAAATCAATAATATAGATATTAACAATAAATTAATAATAATGATTATACCAATTGAGTAAGAATACAAATATTATGCAAACAACAAAATAATCCGATTTTTTTCCCCATAAAGAACCAAAATAAAAAAGGAAATCCAAATCATGTGATATGTTAGAAAAACAAAAGCTCAGAAATTTTCCTACAAGACACAGAGAGAGTGTCTGTCCGATGGAGTCAAGATAGTCATATGCAAGGAAGAACAGTAGAACTGACCGCACGTGAATATTCCCACTAGGGTTTTTAAGATTAGGTTAGAGGCTTCCTCTCGTTTATCTGCCGCAGTGGCTAGGGTTTTCCACTCTGCTCTCATAGTTTCCATCCATTTTCTCAGCGACCAAACACAACACACAATCTGTCTCGACGTCCTTTCAATCTTAGATAGACCCATGGCCCTAACCATGCTTTAATAGAAGCTGGGTTGCTGCTTTGAGCCTAAAAAGTACAAGTGAGAAAGGTTCTGACCGAGAATATCCAAGGAAATGGCAACAGCGAATCCTTTCGATCTGCTGGGTAACGATGACAATGAAGACCCTTCTCAGCTCCTCGCTGCGGCGGCGGCCGCGGCGGCTCAGCTTAAGGCTGAGAAGCCCAAGAAGCCGCAAGCTCAAGATGTCAAGCCTGCTAAGCTTCCCAGCAAGCCTCTGCCTCCTGCACAAGCTGGTTAATATATTTCTTTTGTTATTTAGATATATATGTATATGTTGTGGTTCACAGACGGTGTAATGATCTCTTTACCTTCTTTCCATTGTTAATATGCGTTCTTATTTCCTTGCTATAGGAAGTATACTTTTTGTGCTTAGTATTGCAATTTTGGTTTATGAATTGGTTTTGAATTCAACGCAAAATAACGTAATGAAAGGAAGTATGTATTACTTGGAATATGGTAGTTAGTGAAATTGCATATAGATTGTTTTGGCCTAATTTTTGGTTGAAGATACGATTTCCTTTTATTTTTTGGGAGGAATATTTTGGCTTCAGCGGCTTGGATTCTCTGTTCTAATTGCATGGACGTTGGATGTATAGTCCGTTAGCATGCAAATGCAAATGATTAGTTTAGGACTTTTTGGATGGTAGAATTTGTGAAAGCTTTTCCTAATGGTTATTGTTGTGGAACCCTGTCTTCTGATTGTTAAGGTTTTGTTTAGTTAAATTCTTGATCAATTTACTTGCTATTATTAAGTAATGCTTTTCTATTTTATTGCATGTTAATGCAAGTTCTTTTTTTTTTCTTTTCTTTCTTATTGTAACCTCGGCAAAAAGTCATATTTAGCTTATAAGCTTTCCATTTTGTTTTGTTGGTGCAGTGAGAGAAACAAAGAATGAAGGTGGTCGTGGCGTAGGCCGCGGCAGCGGACGAGGCTATGGTCGTGGACGTGGTCGTGGTGGTGGATTTGATGGTGATTCAAATAACAAGGAGACCACCTTTGCTAGCAGCAATGGAATTTCTGGAGGGTACCGAGCATCTGAAGAGGCAGATGCTGGGAAATACTCTGAGAGGCGCCCCTATGGTGCTCCTCGTGGTGGTTTTCGAGGTGGCCGCCGGGGTGGTTTTAGCAATGGAGAAGCTGGAGATAATGAACGTCCTCGAAGATTGTATGAGAGGCGCAGTGGTACTGGCCATGGGTTAGTACTCTGCTAGTCAAATGTCTGCATTCCAACATAATAAACACTTGCTGCAGCTCTTTGTCTCAGTTTTTCTCCTTGTGCATTTTTTTCAGGAATGAGTTTAAGCGTGATGGGTCTGGGCGCGGAAATTGGGGAACTTTTACTGATGAAGTTACTCCGTAAGTATCCATTATGATGAGTTTAGCGTTAATACTTTCTTTTTGGTATGCTCATGCATTAATGTTTCTTTTTTTTTGCAAAAACTAAAGAGAGACAGAGGAACCTGTTGTTGACAATGAAAAGAATATCAATGTTGAGAAGCCATCTGGGGAAGAGGATGTTGGAGATGCTAACAAGGATAGTGTTGCTAATGAGCCTGAGGAGAAAGAGCCTGAGAACAAGGTTAATTGCTACTTGAACTTGGTTTTGGTTATTTTTGTCAATCTTACTACTTCTAGAGGAAAATTGCCGGTTTTAGTCAACAAGCGGGTTTGTTTTATTCGTTGTCCTTGCAACATATTTGGGGCTTGAATAAATACTGTTGAAATAATCAAGGTTAACATGTTTAAATAATCAAGGGTAACATTAGCTGTTATATGGCTTTGTATTTAGAAAAGTTATGCCTTCTTTTGGGTAAATCATGGTGCACAGTTACCCATTCTTTTTCTGAAAAACCATAAATGATATGTGATTTCTTTGAGTTTACAGTTGATAAATGTAACTGTTTGTGCTTGTAGCAGAAGACATATATAAGTTATAAACTGCTACTAACAGTTTTGATTAGCCTACAGTTGGTTGGTAGTTTTCTATGATTGTTATGGGGTGTTTTTCTTTTGCAAATACTTGTCCAAAAATTTCAATTGTGAATTGTATCTGCCTGTGGATTTAATATATATTAAATCCTTGCTTTGGAGATAGTGTGAGAACTATCCTACAGTTTTGATATAGCTTGCATGCAAATATTGCCTGATGATTTGGAATTTTCACCACACATAGATTTAGTTATATAAGTACTTGCACCAATACAGTAATGCAATTTTGGTGTAATTATCAACAGAAGTATTGACTGCATGTGCCAGTTCATTACTTCTCCAAGCACTGCTGATGGACTTGGTTATATATCCTTGTTACGCTTAATAACAGGAGATGACTCTGGAAGAGTATGAGAAGGTTCTTGAAGAGAAAAGGAAAGCTTTGCTTCCTCTGAAGCCTGAGGTTCGAAAGGTGAATGTGGACAAAGACTTTGAGTCCATGCAACAGCTCTCAAATAAGAAAGAAAATGATGAAATCTTCATCAAGCTGGTACTAATTGCATTAGCTGCAGGAAATTTCCATTTGTACTATGTGGTAGACCTAAAATGGAGTGCTGACTTGGAACTTTTGGGTGTTAGGGATCTGAAAAGGACAGACAGAAAGATGCTGCTGACAAAGAAGCCAGGGCCAAGAAGGTGCATGCTGTGCCTTGAATAAATAGTCACCTGTGTATAGCAATTTAACTATGTTAATAGATCATCTAGTAATTTCTCAGTTACAGCTTGTCCATGCGTTTGCTGCTATTAACTTGAAGTGATTGATTTGAAGTTGTTTTGTTGACTGAAAACATTCTTATTCCTGTTGATTTTAAACCCCTGTTAAAGTTATTGCTTTTAAATTATGGTCAAGTGGTTTCTGAAGTTGCTTCGTTTTACTGCAGAACTGATTAAATAATTTTCATGGTGTGATGTTGTTTCTCTGTTTATAAATCGACTGCTTTTATGAAGTGGTTATTTCCTCTTGTTGCTTTTTAATAACAAAAGTACCTCAAACATATTTGTATTTCCGCTTTGTTCTACTTATTGTTATTTCGCATACTGCTGCTTAGTTTATGATGTTTGTTTGATTATAATAGGCTGTGAGCATTAATGAGTTCCTGAAGCCTGCTGATGGGGAGAGTTATTATGGTGGTCGTGGACGAGGCAGAGGCCGTGGATCCAGAGGTGGTGGATTCGGTAGAGGTGGGGTACGGGATGTAGCTGCACCTTCTATTGAAGACCCTGGTCAGTTTCCCTCACTGGGTGGCAAGTAAGATGCTGTTGCATTGCTCCATGCATGGGTTTTACCCTTTGTGGTCAAGAGTCTTTTGAGTCGGAAGCATATCAACAGGCATCTAAATATCCTTGAAAAACATCTCCTTCTACGATTTTTAGTCATTTGGGTTTGTAAATTTTAGATATTTCTCCATGCCTGTGATTAACTTCTTGAATTTAGTATGCATGCATACATACATTAAATTTTCTGGGAAAAGTAGGTTACTGGTTGAGTCATTATGTTTTGGACTTGAGTAGCAGCATCTTCAGTTTTGGTGTTCAGAATTTCGTGGAACTGTTTCGTAGCCCCTTTTTTAATTTATGTTAGCTTCTTTTACTAGTTTTTGCTTTAAGATCAATGTAAGAGCCAAGTCCTTACTTTTAATGTTTAATTTGTAATGTGCTCCCTTTTTATTTACCAGCTTCATTGTTTCCTAGACACATTAAACTTTCTCGCCTGCCAAACAGGAATGATGCAATGTACACTCGAGCAGCACACACACACACTCACAAAGTACGCCCAACCAAAGAATCAAGTTCACCGCCCATGTCCAATTTTGCTCCTCTTCTATAACCCAAAAGTTCAATAACCAAGCTTCTGTATTTCATTCCCAGCAGTCGCGGTCACGTCATCTCTTTGAATTGCACTTTTTTTTTATAATTTAAGAAATCACAAAAAATTAAATAAAATTGAGTTGATCGAATTTAAGAGTTGACTTGGTCCAATTTGAACGTATTATGATTTAAACCTAAATTTTTTATTGAATTAAATCGAAATTTGTTCTAAATTAGTCTTAAATTTATTTGAGAGCATTTCGTACAGAGTGTGATATGATAATGGTAATGATGATTACGATGTAGACTATATAGCTTTTCCAAAACTTATCATATGATTTTTATCGATTATTTTTGAAATATTTTACTGAATTTTTACCCTGTATTTTTAAATCGTCAACTTGTGAAATATTTTATTTGAAATTTATTATAATTAGAATAAAAATAAAGTTAATATGAAAATTAAATAGATCTAAGCTTATAGTAATAGTAATTACTTACATTAATAATATCATAGAGAAATGCTGCATCATCTTATAATCTTTAACCAGAAATGTTGGGAGTGCTGCTGAAACGTAAGGTTGGAAGATTATTTAATAATACGTAATCTTATTTTTATTTATTAGAGAGGATATTTTTTATAGACTAACGTGTAATTTAAAATAATGATTATATAAAAATATAAATAAATAAGTATGAATAAAAATATACAATACATAAAATTGAACTTATAGAATATGGTAAAAATTAACGATAATAGATCAAATTATTAAATAACAACGCAAATTTAAAAAGACAAATCAAATCAGTTATATCAAAAATATAGTTAGGCTAAATAAGAAATTATTTAGACTAAATAATTATGAGGTAAGTATTACTTATTTTAAAAAAATTAGGCACATAATAAAATGAAAAATTCGAAGAAAAATATTTAAAATATTTAAGAGAGCAGTAATGACTTTATCGGTATGTTAGTATGCAAAAAATTTCATATTTTGAATAAGTTCCAATATAGTCATAAACGGCAATGTAGGTCTCTGGGAGTTGTAGAGTGGAAGACAAGGGGTCAAAAGGTATTGCATTCAAATCCTTCTATCTTTGCTCCCTTGATCGAGCATATCATACAGGACTTACCTAGTACAGAGTACCTGGTTGACGTAATTTGTAAACTATTATATCAATCCGAAGACTTACCCAATACACATTCAGAAAAAACGACCGCAACTTACTCCAATTTCATTAAAAAAAAAAAAAACCAATGCTGCACTTGAACTTTTATTCCCTTTAAACAAAGAATTAAATTGAATTTTTGAAGATTAGAATAGTATTAAACAGTTGCATAACCTAACTTTAATCCATGTATTTCAAGTGTATATAAAGTATTGTATCTTGCTCAAATGTAATATTCGCGTGAAACGACAGGAACACGTAACTCTTCCTTCCTCCTTTTCTCTCTCATTTTCTGGTGTGTCGGTTTTTGGCATAAGAAGAAGATGCAGAGATCAGCGAGCGGTTCCAGAATCTTGGAAGAGTTCTTGAAGAAGCCGAAGCCGGATTCGGATGTCTTTGCCTTGGAGTTAGAGCAGGAACAACAGCTACCCACCTACGACCCTCTTTCACATGCGGCCAAGAAGGAGCGCTCTCGTCTCCGATCTGCAGAAAACGCTGTTCACTTCATCCCTTTTGTCCTTCTTCTCTCCGCCGTCATTCTCTGGTGCTTTTCTCATCCTGGTAATCCTCCTCCAAGTTTTCTCCTTTCCGTGTTTCTTGATAATGGTTACATCCATTTCGCTGATTTGATAGGAACCTGGGTAGTTTGCTTGAACAATTTGTTTTTTTGGATGCCTTAATGTACACCTGTAGATTTAGATTTTGGGTTGTGTGTAGCTTTTGTCGTCTCTCAGCCAAGATAAGTCAACTTCTTGTAGATGATCTTCATATGTCAACTTAATTCGCATTGAACTGTTAGAACATGTCTATACTTGCTTATGCAAGATGTAAAAGTATTGATGTTTATGCTTAAAAATTAGAACTTTAGCCGGATGATTCTAATATGGAACTCTTCCATTATTGACAGAGTCGGAGGTTTAGACTGATCACACCCACAAAGTCATCAGTTTTTACCAAACATGGAGCCAGATGATTGCAATCCAATGGAACTGGTTTATGCTAATACTTCAGTTCCTTTCCAGATCAGCAAATTTCCTAGGCGAAAGCATTTATTGGGCTTACTTGTATCATACAAATCAAACAGTTTAGTTCTTTAACTAGCAAAAGCAGCTCCATTTCCAAATGAATGTATGATCTATACATATTCTTCACAGTTTTATGATTAACCGGTTTGTCTTGAGGATATTTGAATGCATAAACTCAATTTAGTTTATCCAAACTAATAATGCCTTTTTTTTAATTCCTTGCATAAAGATGTTTAATATAACTACTACATCGTTGGTATGATATTGAGTTGTAATTCTTGTGTAAGTTGATACATTTACAATGGTTTCTGTACAACGAAAATAGAATGCAGAGGGAACAGACTAAAAGGAAAGAGGCAGTGGCTACTGATTTCCTGGCTTCACTCACCATTTTGGGAACTTCACAAGTTTGTCTTCAACAGAGGTTCGCAATCAAAATTGGTGTGTTCCAAAATTGGTCCAAGCCTAACTAGCTTGGGTATGACCAAATTATTTCTCACAGAACATGCCACAGGATTGTCCCATTGCAAGAGCGATCCGACTAAGTTTGCACGCACGGTCAAGGGAAACACACGGGGCCATCTTTCACTTCCATATGACCTGAAAGCATCTTCGATAGATGAAGTTCCTGAGTTGATTGCTTCTGCCAGCTTTCTTGCTAGAACTACAGAATCCTCCAATGCACAACATGCTCCTTGTCCCAGATTAGGTGTCATTGGGTGCCAAGCATCCCCGACAAGGACAACCTTTCCCTTTGAAGCGTTAGGACTGATTGCCGGCCATAACCAACGATCTACCAACGGAGTTATACTGACTGTTTCATCTTGGGTTGCATCTATTAAACTCTGCAGCTCAGAAGGCCAGTTCTTGACTAGTTCTTTAGCTTGCTTCTTTAACACAGAAGGATCAGTAATTTTGGGACCTACAATAAGACATCACAGTTTTTGCAATAAGAATCAAAATCTTGCTGATTGCTAGTACTATACAATCTTCTTGGAGAAAATCAAGGATGATTTGGATACCAGGAGATTGGCTGTTGAAGCAGATAAACCAGTAGACCTTGCTTGGAGAAACAGGAACATATCCTGCTCGCAGGCCTCTCCCATAGACATAAGTGACTCTCGGCTCAAATGGCTGTCCATTGTCATAAAATCCTAGCCCGCGGAATGCACAATGCCCTACATATCGAGGCTCAGAGAATCCTATCCATTTAGCTACTGGAGATCGAATGCCATCACAGCCAATAACAATCTGTTGAAAGCTACAACTCTTACTTACAGCTCTTCAGGATCTATAAGATTGACAGGAAATTGTGGAAAGAAAAACAGTCATTAATTAGTTAACCTTGGCAAGCAGCCTCCTGCCATCAACAAGCTCCAGAAATGTTTCACCATTTTCAGTTTGCTCCATCTTTGCCAGCCTTGAAGAGAAACGAACAGCTTCTGATGGCAGCTTATTGGCGAGAGTCTCCAAGAGAATTCTTCTTTCCACAGCACGAACTTCTTGGCTATTGTCGTTTGCCACAAACAATCAATTCAGAAACAGTAAACGTTACCCAGCTGAGTCTAAAAATAAGAAGAATGAATTCCATGTGGTGAACACAATCTGGGATAAACAGCAAAACTATGAACAAAGAATAGTTGATACCTTTCATCTTCATCTTTGAACCTGAAGGAACGCAGCTCGCTTCCATCTTCCGACTTCACCACCATCCTGCACAGCTGGTCACATGTACAAATTCATGAAACAATAAAAAGAGCTAAAATTTGAGGACTCAAAACTACAGATTGAGAAGCTCGATGCATGAATTTGCAGAGAAGTGACGGTAAAATTGAATGCTTTGGCTCTCTACACGATTCCATGAAACTAGAAAGAAAAGATATACCCTTGAATTTCAAGAAACTGGCTCCTAAGATCACTTCCAACTCCAATTGCATCCAACACCCTCCATCCATTCTTGAAGAGTGTGAGTGAGGTTCCACCAGTTCTCAGCGAATCTGCTTGTTCAAGTACCAGAGACCGAACTCCGAGCCTGAAAATAGTTGTGAAAATTACACATGTTTGGTTCCGGATTCTAAAGCCGAACTCGTACCAACATCGTTGGGTTCAAGCCCAAAACTCAAAAGCTAGATTACAAATAGAGCAGACCTCTGAAGGGACACTGCGGTGGCAAGTCCGGCAATCCCAGCTCCGACTATGACAATATCTTCTTTACCATCAAAGCCATCAGCTTTTTGTGCTCTGGTGCTTGACAAAGAGCTACCTTTTATTTTACTCCTAGTTTGGATGGTTAACCAAGTTCGATGTTGCCTATAAGCTGTATTCCGAAATCTGAATAGAGATGGAGTGGACAAATTATAAGAGTTGAGGAAGAGGAGAGGCATTGAGGTTCAGTGGTCTACTCGCTGTTGCAAAAATGGGTGAAAATGCAAAGTGATCAACACCAGGAGCTGGCTATGGAATCTAGTGGTGGACATGCACCGGTTGCCGTCAATTGGGTAAGGTGCACTTTAATGAAAATAAAAAAATCTCTTTTTATAATTTATTTAATTAAAATAATAATAATAATATTATTATAAACATTATATCTTATAATATTAAATAGTTTAACAATATTAAAATTTAACTTAATATTTAATAAAAATCACAGTTAAAATTAACTAAGAGTCATTTAAGTTTTATTTAAATTAAATTTAAATAAAAATATAAAATAAATAAAAGGCTAATAGTTTAACATTTTTCCTCAAGCACTTACCTATTAAATCATATAATTATTATGTTATATTTCATTATTTCATTATTTATTATATATATTTTAAAATTTCAATATAATATTATTTTGAATATGTGATAATAGAAAATAATTATAAAATCATATGATAATTAAGTAATATTT
The DNA here is from genome assembly GCA_027568895.1 of Erythroxylum shatona. Classification (NCBI taxonomy): domain Eukaryota; kingdom Viridiplantae; phylum Streptophyta; class Magnoliopsida; order Malpighiales; family Erythroxylaceae; genus Erythroxylum; species Erythroxylum shatona. Next base: position 26,346,901 of record JAOSBK010000001.1, on the reverse strand, counting down.
CATAAGATGAGTCGTATGATAGTTAAATAATATTATATGAAGATAATTATAGTTTTTAAAATATAAGAATTAATACAAAAAATAAAAATTAAATCACATGAAAATTCTACCTAATTAATCCTAAATTAGTAAGTACACGTTCCTAGTAAAAAGTGGTAATTATGCTTAGTAATGAGTTGGATTGGTCCATGTTTTAATTTTAAATTAAATTTGCAAAGTAAAATATTTTTAAAGAAGTAAAATTAATAATGTATATTGTTAGATACATTTTCTCCTTAGAGTTAATGGCATTTTCCCTTAATTTCTGGATTAATTATTGGGTTATATATTTTTTTTTCTTGCTAAATAGCTTGGTTTGCCTGAATTTGCATTTATAATTATCCTGTTTAATTTGTAAGAAATGCGCTTAATTTTAGGACCACAACAGTCCAAGGCGAAACGTTGTCTCAGAGGGAAGCATTAGAGAAAAGCAGAAGGCGTGAACATGGGCATGAATATAACGTTAGCAGCTGTGGTGTGAAGAGAACGAAGCAGGAGGTAGCATGAAATTTCGTTGGCAGCTGGACCAAAAGAAAGAAGCGAAAATCACGCACCAAAGATTTACACTGACGGCTACAGCAGAAAGGGAGTGCATGAACCACAAAAGAAGAAAACAAGAACAGCAGCAATTGAGGACCATGCACACAACAAACGAAATTCACGCATCCACGCTACTTGGGAGATTGAATAAAAAAAAGGGAAGAAAACAAAACACAAGTGGAAGGGGAGACACACGCCAGCTCCAAGAAATCAACTCACAAAGGAGCAAATTACAAGAAAGGCAAATGAAGACAGCTGAAGCATGCAGTGGGAGGCGTGGACAAAAGATATGGATGCTCCACCAACGTGACTCCAGCAGCAAAATTCTGAACCCACCATTCAGCTATCACGTTACAAACCATAGAGGGAGAAGCTAGAAAGGGATGTTGGCAGTTGTTAGAGGCCAACCCTTGAAGAACAACCACTAGGCTCCAGAAAAGAGAGGCTCCACCAATGTGAAAAACCAAGAGCCACTCACGCTATTTTTCATTTTCTACTCATTCCACTAAGCATACACGAGGGACTCACTCTACATCCAATTCACGCACATTAATAGAGGGGGCTCCATTTACTCAAGGACGCTCCACTCATTTGACAAGGAAGCTCTCAACTTTACACAAGAAAAGGAGGCTCTCAACGTGATAGAAAACCAGAAGAGTGGCTCCAGCACTCTCCAACGTTGGCAAAAGGAGGGACCAACGTTAGAGCTAAAAATGTTACACAAAAGGAGGGAGGCACCACCAAAGTAATAATGCAGTTAGGAGACGCACCAATAGTGAGGGACATAACCATTGATTCCTAAACTCATTTATTTTTATATCTATTTTTTGTATCTTTCTATGTTGTTTGCTAATCCGGATTTATGTGGTCTTCATCTTTTTATGAGTGAGTAGTTTCCCCAAAAGTTTCAAGGTTGGGCTAAAGCTTTTAGCTACTTTTATGGACTAAATCTCGGTTGATTTGTTTGTATGGATTTTTGGTTTTGATTTCTCTGTTTTGAAATTGATTTTGATGGTATTGTGTTTGGCCAACCATTACTTGATGTTAGTTGTTAATTGAAGAACCGATAGGTGAAAATTGATAACGGAACTCCAAACAGGGAACTTATAAATTTCAGATTTAGACATAAACTGAATTTATGAGAGAAAAAAAAACTAGGTTAGCAAAGAACTTAATGGGTTGTGCTTGATTGTTAGTATACGACAGTAGATTAGGATTATTGCATAACACTCCTTTGATACCTTGAAAAAGGATCTAAGAAACTTTAGGCTCAACCTTCTATCAACCAAAATTCGCCTCATAAATTGATCCAGGTAAAGTCTATAGAAGACGCTAAAAGTGGAACCATCCTTGAAGCTTACCACATTCCATTCGGAGAAACCCCTACAGATATTTGCATTTTTGTTTAGCTTTGGTTTTGTTATTTTTTTATAGTTAAATTTCTTATTTTAATTCCCCATTATTGCACAATTGCTTAGTCCAATTAATTCAATGATCCAAGCCTAGTACTTACATAATTACTCCCTGTGGGATGATATTTTACTACACTACTTGAGACCCGTGAACTTGCGGAATCGCATCACTCACCCCCTCTCTATCCCCTTTTCAGGTGATAGTTAAGAAGTCAAATGATCAAGAGCCTAAAGAAACTTCCGCAATTTTGTTATTTGTATTTTTGTAATAAGCCAATGGTGTGGCTTTTGGATATGTAAATAAAGTTTTCCAACTCTGTTGCTTTAGTAATGAAATGACATATTGAAGTAGTTCAGTTATGTATGTATGTTTATATTGATTTCCTCGTAGTAGGGTTAAGTTAAAGAAATAAGTTTTTTTGATGTTAATTGTCATGGGCACGCCACCCTTGTGGGATGATGACTAATAAGAGTTGTTGAGCATAACCCCATAGGATAATACGCTCGGGCTATATGGTTCTGATTAAGAGTTAGGTTCCGAAAATGATGCCCAACATATATGATATTAGAGCAAGAAGAGGAACCGATAATGATTAAGGTGTTCTCTATCAGAAACCGCTCAAGTCTTATGATTTTCCGCAAGAGTTGGATCCAACATATATATTAAAAGGTGAGAGTCTTTGGGCTCTAAGACTCAAAGATAGATACTCTTCATTCTTCAACAAAATTCTCAAATTGAGGGAAGAAGTTTAGCAGTACATAACTTGTCAAATTGAGACAGGGGAAAGAATTTCTTTATGGTAGGATAATTGAATAATTCAAGGGGCTTTAATTTATAATCAGCTGGCAAGATCTTTGTTAGAGAGGATCCCTAAAAGAGCTAAGCTCCATGAAATAATTAGAAATGATAATTAGTTGCTATCCTTAGAGAAAATTATACTTTTGCCCAGTCCATAATATAAAAGTGTTGGACCCCGTTCCCAAAACCCAAGATGTTGGACCTCATTCCCCGAACCCAACTATACGGAGTCAAAAAGCGTGAGCGGGTTTCCTTGTAGGGTTATTTCTATGAACCCTCACTTCCTTTCCATCAATTTCTTTTGAAGTCGGATGAAGAAGTTATGGCCAAAAGAATCCAATATGTTTATGTCCTTACCCAAATTGTACATGTCTTGGCACGATTGTTGTAACGTTCGTCACAAATGTCTGATTGATTTTGTTTTTATCCCATTTGAAAGAGGACTTCGATATCTACATCTTTCATGCAGACCTCAAAGCGATATTCGGCCTTTAAAGTAGTCAAATTGGTGATTTACTGTAGTTGTCCCGAGAATGTCCGTTTAATGAACATGCACATAGACTGGCTTAAAAGCCATTTTCACCTGAGAAGGTTCGTTTAACAGACACTAATGTCCGTTTAATGGACATGCACTGGGATAAGGACTCTTTTTCACCAGAGAAGGTCCGTTTAATGGATCTAATGTCCGTCTAACGGACATATGACACCCGAAACGTCCTCCAAAGCCTCTCCAATGGTTCCTATATCCATTCTATCATCATATACACTCATAATCTCGCCAAATTCAATCCTTCTGAAGTGAATCACACGTTATTACGCAGCTTAAAATATGATATATGAATGCACAAGAAGGGGGGGTTGAATTGTGTATTCCCCTTTATCAAATTCTTTTAAAAAATGTTTTGTTAAAAACAAAGTTCTTTTCTCGAATACTACTGTAAAAACAATGTTAATCAAATCCTTGAAAACTTGTTTGAAATCTAAGTAAAACAAAACTTTGAACTTGAAGAGAGATAAGGAGAGAGAAGTTGACACAGTAGTTTTTATACTGGTTCACCCCAAACCGTGGGCTACGTCCAGTCCTCAGAGGTCTCTCTGAGATTTCACTATCTCTCAA